>VXBW01002441.1:193277-207909 GCA_013400375.1 Thinocorus orbignyianus
TGGAGGGGTTCAAGGCCAGGCTGGATGGGGCTTGGAGCAACCTGGTGTGGTGGGAGGTGTCCCTGCCCAGGGCAGGGGGTGGCACTGGGGGGGCTTTAAGGTCCCCTCCAACCCAAACCATCCTATGAAATTCTGTATTTCTATGACAAAGGGCATCTTGTTGGAGAGGTACAGCAAAGGACCGCTTCAGAAAAGAGAGATGGCAAGAGAACTGAAAACAATTAGGCAGGGGGGCAAACAAAGTTATAAAAGCAAGAGGGTAACATTCTGAAAGTTGAAAAAGGGTATCATAATCTGTGGTAGGTCAACTATAAAAACACCATCCAGAAGAGAGTTTGAGTAAGAACCCACACAAGGTGTTGGAAGATAGTAATGTGATTTCAAACACATCAGGAGCAGGAACTCTGCTTGAATCTTTGCACAGCCAGAAGACCATCAGTATGCAAGTGTCACAGGTTTATTGCTGGGTTGGTTTTTTTTTCCTTCTGTATAAGCAGTGGAAAACTTGAGAAGGTTCCTACACTTGAAGTTTTCTTAATAAAAGTCTCAGCATAAAATCCACCTCAGATTGAATGTCAGCAGAAAACATTATGTGACAAATAGAGGGGGAAAAAAACCCCAAAGATTAAGTAGCAAACTGTCAGGACCAAACAGTTTTTGTGTTTCAAAGGAACTCAGGAATGTAATAGCTGAACCATTAATTGCAGTGTGCAACCTGCCACTTAAACCCACTTCATTAAGGAGTGGAATGTGGTAAGTGTGCCACCCGTTTCTGAAACGTGTCTGCAGGGCACAGGGACTACCTACAAACAGGTAAGGCTCACAAGTGTACCAGGTCAGATAGTGGATACGGACATAAAAACAGGTAGAAAAATTGCTGAATGGGGTAAGAGTCAGCCCACTCCTGGTGATGGGAACTCATGTGTATCAACAACCCATTTTGTAAAAGATTGTTCAATACAGTTGGGTTTTCAAAAGCTTCTGACAAAGTCTCTCACCAACGCCTTGTAAAGAAACTAAGTGGTCACGGTGGAAAAGACTGAGTTGGACAAATTCCATTAAAACCCAAGGAATAGGTAAGGATGGATGGTCAGTTCATCTGGGGCATGCCAGAGAAACTCTGCAAGGACCCAACGCTGCTTCACTTACCCACAAATGACGAGAAAGGGGCGAGTGAATGGTGAGACAACAAAGTTTGCTGGTGACGCAACACACTTGTGGGTGGTGAAGTCAAGAACTGATGGAGCAAACACCAAGAAAGCCCTGACAGCTCTGAATTTCCAGGTGTTAGGATGGCAGACGAAATTCAGCAAAGCCAAAAGTGAAATGAGGTACAAGGGAATCTCAGTCCCAACTGTACTGGGGAAATAATGGGCTCTGAGCTTGTTATTACCAACCTTGCACAAGATCTTGAGGACTTAAATAGTTCTGGGAAAATGTAAGTTCACTGATGAGTAGAAATGGGGAAAAGAAGGAAGCAGCCTTTGGATTGAAGCACTGAGATTTAGTAGGAAAATAAAATTATTATACTATGCAAGGATATAAACCCATGGCTTGCTCACATGTTGCACTGCACATGCTTCTGGTTCCACCATCCCTCTATCTTAACCACAAACCCAACCAAACAAAAAAATCCAAACCAGTAGAACTGAATAAGGTACAAAACCGGTGGGATAGGTAGGATTAGTTTAGGCCAGAAAAGAGAGAGCAGCTGGTCAAAAACAAATAAAAAGGGGATTTCTTCAAGCAACTTGCAGTGGATGCTGTGGATGCTTAAAGATTATATGGACTCAAGTGGAGAACATGCAAGTTCATGGAAGAGAAATCCTTCGTTATGTATTAAACACAAAGACACTTCCCTTGTTTATAAGAAACCTTTAGCCAAAAGTTGTTGGAAACTGAAGGAATATCCTGGGATATATGAGGTGGCTTTTGAAAAGTGTGCTAAGCTTGAGCAATTTTCATCACAGCCGTGGAAGGCAAAGTTGAAAAACAGAACCAGTTTTTAAAAATTCTATTAATTTGGTAAACTATAAAAGAGAGACTTTATCTCCTCAAGTTTCACAGTAGAAATGTGGCACTAAGTTTATTATGCAATATGCAGGGTGGCGTCTACTAATGTCTTCTTTATTTTAATACACGGAGAGGTATTTGTACCATCCACTTTGGCTGCTTTAGGCATCTAATTTAGATTGAGTTAGAATACCTAAAATTAGTGCTACCTATATATAAAGGAGCAGAAGTAAGTGTTTCCAGATGGACCTAAATTAAATACATAAAGACAGAATCCATAAATATTCCCTCCAGTGTTACTTCTACTTTACCTAGTATTTGCTACCTATTAATGTGGTCAGAGAGAATAAAAAAAAAAAATCTGAATGCTTCCCATACATACACCTACTCAATTATTAAATAAAAAAATTCTTACAATCAAGTATTGGCATTTTTTAATGCCTTCTGTTGACATTTCCATTACAGATCTATCTCAAGGCTAAACCAATCCTGACAATGGCATTTTATGAGAGAAATAAATTGCACTTTTGTAATTCTTTCAGTTCCAATACATCTCCTCATAAGCTAACTAAATTAGCAGAGTACTTAAAACATCAGTTTCAACAAAATCTTTGCCTCAGAAAAGCACAAAACCAAACCCCACCTTTTATATAGTCTTTTCTTTTTCAGCAACTTCACAAACAGACTAATCTGCACCCTTCAGGTTGTTCTGAGGCACATCGATAGCATCATTTACACGACATGTATCACACGAAATTATAGAAACGATGCTCCACTTGGCATCTGCCACAGTTTTAGCTTAAGACAACGTGCAGCTTCTCCCACATAGCACCCTGATTAAACAAATTAACTATGGCGCTGACTGCAAATGTACACACCAGAGTGTAAAAAATGAACAGATACAATGGCCAAGTCTGTATTTAATTTTAATTAAATTTCATTCTGTAGCTCAATTAATCCACAACTCCAAATGTCAGCAGGACTTAGGCAAATGGAATGACATCTGCTGCACTGCACACTGACTGTAAAACCTTCGCGGCATGCGAGAGCTCTGGAAATGCACCAGGAAAGAAAGAAATAAAAAAGAAAAGCGATGTTCTTATTAAATACACATCAATGTATAGAAGTCTAATTTCAACAGGACTCGGGAGAGAGAGTTGAAGGAAAACTTGGGGAAGTTTATTTTACAACTCTGGCTAATGACACTGCCTGTCTGGAACCAAGCATACAGCGGTGTGCGCGGATAATGATTTATTTATAATGGAATTGTGTCATTTTAAAGTGATTCACTAAGAAAATATATTGCAGTGAACGGTGTGACCATAAAGGTTGTACTGTAAACAGTTCATATTATTGTTGTTACTATTATTATTATCAACAATTATTATTATTATTATTATTATTACTCCTATGTATCTGCATAGGAGTTTTAGAAGCCTTGGCTTGTGCTTGAGAGCTGTAGGAAGACGTTATTTACGTCACAGAGAAACTGAGGCACACTTTTAAGGGCATTAAAGTATTTCAGTGGTAACCTGACATCTAAATATCTTTACAGTGCCAGCCACACGACAGGCTGATCACAAGGGGAGTGGAGGAATTTGAGGAAGGGGAAAAGACCCTTTTCACCAAGAGTGAAAGCAAGTTCACGGAGTATCTGCGTCACGTCACCACAGCGATCCTCTCTCGTTTCCTTTTTATTGCTCTTTTCTGTTTTAAGAGAATGGCCCCATCGTAGCCATCACTTTTTATTGACTTTTATTACAAATGACAGACCAAGCAGGTATGGAAGAGGGAGCTGGGGATGAGGCCTGTGCACCCGAGAGCAGGGAGAGGTTTCTGCAGGAACGGTTGTGAGTCAAACAGCTGGTTTTTAATAAAACATTACCGCCCGTTTCAGCAGACCCGATTTACAGCACACAACCAGGGCAGAAAGCAGAAAGGAAGGGAAAAGCCTGCATCCATTTCGCAGCACTTTATGCATGAAAACCTATTTAGACGTCTCAATTTTCCAAATACTGCCCGTGGCTTCATTCAAGAAGTGTAAAATAATGCTGAACTCCACGAGAACGGTTGCTCTGCCGCTAAGATCTTCGCTCTGCAAGCACTGGAGGCAGTCAGATGCCGTGTTTACAGGACAGAGGCCACCATTTATTTTTCAATTTAATGATCTCTATAATTGTTTCCTCCCTCTATTGATAACCAAGCCATTGAGCACGCTAAAAGCGAAACAGAAGCTCCTATGTTTTCCCTAAAAAAAAAAAAAAAAATTAAATAAAATCATTTCAAGGCCTTCCAGCACTATTAGCTGTGTTTTGTGCAGCTCTTGCATATTTTGTTGTAAAATTATCAACTGAAGTAAGGAATACACGTAAGCGTGTACTGAAAATTGAACCTCATGCTTTAAACAGCTGCTTTTAATCAGGTGAGAAGATTAAATGACTTTAATCAAAGTGCTTACCTATAATAAGAATAAAAATGAAAAATAGGATATACAGACAGTTTCCAGGACTAAATTACTATCAAAGAACCCAATTATTTCTGTTCATTTTTTTCCCTTATAAATTTTTTGAGCTTATTTTATGCCAAATACATTCATGAGAAATTTCAGTTTTAATCACCGCACTAAACAAATCTAAATATGATTACACTAAATGATGATGATTACAATTATATAATTAACTAAAGTACTCTCTAAAGTTCCTTAATTTATTTTTTTTTTCTTTCCTTTAACATTGCTTTCTCAAAGACTACTCTCATGTTTACAGACAACATTTTTCTAAAATGTGAACCTGCTTTAGAGGCAGCTGTTTCTATTGATATTGTTCAATTTTTCAGCAACATATTTAGGATCTCTGTCAGACAGAATAGCTCTGTTCCGGCCTAATGTTTTCTCAACGATGGTTTCACAGTATTTTATATATATATTTTCATCAACAATAAAAGATTGCATCTTTATGACTATGTGCAAAGGTAATATCTCCAAATAATGTAAAGAAATATCTTAAAATATATATAATTAATATGTATTTAAATATAAACAATGTAGTCTTGAAACTATAAGCATCTCTAAGATATTTACGAGTATTTTACCCTTAAGGTTTTATAAAGACATAATTATTGGTTCAGTTTCCTCTCTGGTATTCAGAAGACATGAACCCAAACACCACTGAAGTCAAAATAGCTACCTGTGTCAATGATGTTAAGATTTGACCCCAGATCCTCCAAATTTAACTTTCTGTATCAGTGTAATTCAACTGCCTGTAAATCTACCTCCTCATCTCCTGACAACATGACAGACAACAGTGCTTTAGTTATTGAACTAGTCATGCTGATTTTGTGGAGAAGGAAATTAACACGGTTTCATGTAACTATCACATGGCATATGTCTGAGTCTTGGAAAGTACCAGCTTTCAGGCAGAACATGGGAGGAAAGCCCAAGAAGGGTTTTTGCTCATCTGGCAAGTGAAAAACAAAGTTTGTTATGTGATTTTTTATTCTGTAATTTTCTTTCCACTGTGCCTTCCCTGTCATACTCCAGTTAATTTCATCATTAGTATTAATTTCTTTATATATCCCTTTTTAACTTCTTAGAGTATTGTTTCCCTCTGTTTCTCTCTTTAGGGCTTTATTTTAATCTTTTGACTTCTTGCTTCTAATAATATCCACAACTATCTCTAAAAAGTTCTACTTCAAAATCGACTTACTCACTGCAGAAGTTTTTTGTGAGTGCTATCAAAAGATTATTCCATCGTTCGGAATTAAAGGAAAGTTTTAAAGATCTGAAAATTTCCAGAGGTCCTGTTCATAACTCAGAACTAGGAAAGCTTAGTGAAAACAGAAGAAAACAACTATAATAAAAATACCTGGCTCCCATTTTCGCCTCAAGGAAAACCAGGTGCTCACTGCTCATTTCCCTGAATATCCAAAATTTCCCCACCTTGAGTACCTTAGTGTCACCCCCTGCTTCCATCCAACTGGGAATCCACCCTCTCACCACATCTATATATCTAATTATGTCTACTCATACTCAAACACTGCCTTCTATAAAAAAATAATGCTTACTTTATGGAGCTCAGTAAGTTTCCTAAGATGAAAATCAATATTCATAAAAAAAAAAAAGTGCATTACTGGAACAGCAGCTGAGATAGTCAACAAAATACTTTCATTTTTACCTTGTGTCACTACACTGCACTGTACATAAATAAACATGTTCAGTTATTCAGCCTCCTCTATGACAGTCAACATGACTGCTGATTAGTACTATGTACCAAGCAGACACTTCAGATGTGTGCCTAGTTGTTCTCTTACCCAGGTACAAAAATTGCAAGGTATTTCCTAGAGAAATAGGGAAAAAAAAAAAACCTCCAAAATGAAAAACTTGGATTATATCCACCCACGTTGTTCCAGCCATCAGCAGTCATGAAGGAAGAAGCTATTGCAGGCGACCAGAGCTGCAGTGTCTGTTCAAGCCAACGCTCCCAGAACTTCTACTTCAGATATCCAAAAAGAGCTGCTCCACCACATCCCCCGCTGCTGGTGTCACTGTAAAATTCCAGGTAATGAGGTAAGGGGCACACTTGGGTTCTTTATATGCCAAGACGAGGAAAATTAACTTCAGTGCTAAAAAGGTGGGAGTACCTGTAAGGATGGGCACTAAACACTTCCAGCTGCTCTATAGTACCGGAATCTGGAAGGGGGATCCTGTTATAAACACGAGTGCAGAATACTCTCTTATATTCCACTAGTGCAACAGGGGCATGGGCTATGGGAGAATGGGGAGTATATGAAAAATAAAATATAAATGAAACAAAAATTTTTTGCTGTGGTAGCTGCCACAAGTACAATTCCTCAGGGCGTGAAAAAAAAACCAACAAAACAAACAACAAACCCAAAAGAGGTGAAATAAAAATGGTTTTGGAAAGAATTGTGGCAGGGGTTGGTCACCAGCATCATGATACTCTGTGCTATCAAGGTCAATCCCCAGTACGGACCTACTTCCTAGGTCATAGCTAACCAGACAAGATTTAATTTGTGAGAAAATACTAATGTTTATTTGTTCTTTCTGCTTATTAATTGACTGATATGTGTGGATAATGTGCACTTAAATCTGGACAATTAAAACTTTTTAATTAAATGTATTCCTGTCCTTTGTCTTCTGTCATCTTGCCTTTTTGTTTTTCACAGAAGAAGACAGAGATTGTGGGTCTGGGTTATTGTTTTTCCTTTGCAAACATTTCTCCTTGATGCTTTATATACTGATTTTACTTTTTCAACTGAAAAAAAAGTTCTTTAAGATTATTTTAAACCACAAAACTTTGTAACAAACATTTTTTGGAGAGCTACATTGTGCTATTATTCATATATGTACCACATGATCATTTTTATTGACAGGATGGACAATTTTGCTCCTAGCTCCTACAATTCAATAACAATTTCAAAACTACTGCATCCCTTCAAAAACTTCAGGAAGACCGTGTTACACGCTAATGAATTCAAGCTTTATAAATTAAAATAATGAGAAATGAAAAGACCTTTTCAGAACTTTGCCGCTACCAAGTTTTAAAATGTTGGAAAGTAAAAGAAAGGTCTTAGAAAATACTGGAATTCTCTGATTTTTTTTCATGTAAAAATAACTGATCTGTAAAAGCAAAAGTAAAACCAATATATTTCACAATTACTAATACTAACACTGGTGAACAGGTTAAAAGTCACCATATCTAGAATCTAAAAAGTGCATGCTAAAAATCTGTAATTTGGCTCTTGTCCCATTTCACCAGTATTAGTAGCAATATTAAAAACACAAAGGTAGCACCTAAAGTTTAGTAGGAAGGATACAAGTCTTTACAGAGTATGTAAATCTCAAGCCATGAAAGTAATCTAAAGAACATACAAAAGCACAGCTCGTTTTGACACTTTTCTCTGGTGAAAACTTCACTCTCTGGGTTTGGTTTCTTTTTTATTTTTTTTTTTTCTCAAAAGTTTGAAGTAGAGAGGAGGGGGGTTTGATTTCACTCTGCAAGTCATGTTCTAAATCAGCTGTGTGTATTCCTAGACAGGGAGCAGCACCACCACTAATCTGCCTGCCACTGACTGTCAAACTTCTGCCACTCTTCAGGGTGAAATTCTCAGGGAAAACCACAATCTGATAAAATGAACACCTAATTTTCAGCTGCGAACTCACCATGAAGCCACCATCGTGCATTTTCTGAGATTTTTATACTAAATGTATGTGTGCCAAAAAGATGAAATTTACGATACACTAAACTAAGCTGTTCATGATAGATCAAAAACGCGTAACTCTTGTTCTGACTCCACAAGTCACCAACTTTTAGCTCAGGATATTACCTTATTACTGCAAGACCTCTTTAAGAAGAAAAAAGCAGAAAGGAAAAAGAGTAAGGTTGTATTTTACTCCCTGTTTTCTTCTCTGTATTGGAACTGAATTCACATAAAAACTCATCGAAACTGTCCTGTCCTGCATAAGAGTTTTCAGGAGGGCAACAGCTCCAGTCTGAATAGCAGAAGCCTCACAATGTGAGTTGGCAGCTTGGCCAACTTTGCTGTGGACCTGTCAAATTTGTGAAGTTCTTATGCATTTTAAGCTCTAGTGGGCCACAGCAGCCCAAAATACTTCTGATTATATTAACCCCTTACCCAAGAAAGATTGTGCACTCTGCAAAATTATGATCTCTTTGAGAACACAATGGCCAAACACTGGGGCATCTCTACCCAGAAGACCCAACCCTGGCTTTGGAATTTGCCAGACAAGACAGTGGATGTGGTGAGAGGGAGCCTGGGAGGACACATCAAGCTTCACTTCACATGGGACGTAAGAAACCCAGAACACACTGAGGGGAATCTCAACCGGGAATCATTGATGCAATGGCAAAGGTGCAGCAGGTTTTAACAGCAGATATTTGGAATCGACATTTCATTCAAGAAGTTTCAGAACCATAAATAAATTTTCCATCAAAATGATCAAATTCTATTGATGCTACGTTACCTTCAGTTTATTTGTGAGCAGGTTTTCTTACTGCTTTTATAGTAAGTAATTTTTTGATATTGATATTATATTCTTCCTTGTCTACCAGTAGTTTTGAAGTTTGTCAGCTCTGCAGACACAAAGGTTCGTGGCTGTTTTAAAGCAGAATTGCATTCTTTATTTTTCCAAGCACCATATCTTGCAAACTCTGCTAATGTTACTTTTTTAAGAAGAAATCGTCTCACTTTTTGGTTTGCAAGATAGGACAAGAGGTAACGGTTTTAAATTGGAAGAGGGGAGATTTAGATGAGATCTTAGGAAGAAGTTCTTTGGTGTGAGGGTGGTGAGGCCCTGGAAGAGGTTGCCCAGAGAAGCTGTGGCTGCCCCATCCCTGGAGGGGTTCAAGGCCAGGCTGGATGGGGCTTGGAGCACCCTGGTGTGGTGGGAGGTGTCCCTGCCCAGGGCAGGGGGGTTGGAACTCACGATCTTGAAGGTCCCTTCCAACTCTGACCATTCTGTGATTCTATGAAGGAGAATACCAGACTTCAGAGAATTTTCCCAGTGGAATTGTACAGAGAGATGCAGTTCAGAGGTAACAAGTTTGGGTTTTGTGTAACAGATCACTTTTATGACAGCTGTCCTTTAAACACATATATGTATATATGTGCATGTATGCATACATACATAGTCTGAAGTCAACAGAAAGCTATTCAAGAGTCATATACAGTGCCTTAAAACAGTAGTAAAACGGGAGTGTAAAGCTGCCCAGGGAAAAAGTCAAAAGGACCATCAGTAGGATGGGAGTTGAAACACAAGGAGTACACGGGGCAGAGTGAACTGATGCCAAAAAAAGGCTTTAAGTCATAGAATCATAGAATCATTCTAGTGAATTCTAGTTCCCTCTATGACTTTTACCAATATTTCTCAACCTTCATTTCTGCTGTTCACTTTGAGCCTTCTGTTCTGTTTTCAAGCAAGCTTATTATCATTACATCTGCTTAATTTTATAGCCTGATCTCTTACACATGCTGGATTGGAACTACCTATTTGTACTGATGTTAGAGCATTATGTGGTTTATCCCAGATATTAAATATTCTTGTGCCATGTTGTTTTATTCACAAGAAATTACTTACTCATTCCTGACATAGTGTAACAACATGAACGGATGCAGGATCTACAGACTGCTGGGAGAATTCAGGTGCACAGAGTTCAAACTGTGCAAGTAAACATGAGGTGGAGCTAATAAAACAATTTAAAAGCAAGGAATAAAGAAAAGATAGACTTAAAAAGTCTGATATCATAGACTTTTTAAGTAAAACATATCCTTTGGCGTGTTAGAGCTGTGGCCTGTACAAAAAAGCTGCCGCATTAAGACCTCCAGTCCGATTGTGGATCCAAAGATTTTTGCTACAAAGGTGATGTAAAAGAATTTATGCAATAACCTGTTTTTTTTTTTATGCAGGGGTTCCAAGGACAAAGAACTTCTTCCAAAACCTCTGTGACCCCAATCCTGCTATCAAAGCTGTGCAGGCAGGCCTGTCCCATCCCCACATGGAGTCTGTTGAGGGTTCCCTACGTGCAGATACTGGTCAATGGGAATCTGGCTAAAACAGATAAGAGTCCTCTTCTGTACAAAAGTTTATATCCTGAATTATTATGCCATTTTTCCCCCCCCTGTTTCTTCTGAATAGCTGTTTTTCAACATGAGAAGAAAAGTGTTAATAACGTTTATTCTAAACTGGAAACTGTTGGTTGACTCTGCAGAGGAAGCACGAGGGACTGTAGAAGTTCCGTGTAACTACAGAGACCTCAGAAGAAAGTGGTTTGTGCAGAACAAGCCACTTGCATTGCAGAAGCCACCACTTCTCCTTATAACAATGAAAAATTAATCCATTCCCAGAGGTGAACTGTCTGAACACTCTTTCTAACAAAACCAGATCCAAAAAAAAAGGCTGGATACAATTAAATTCCTACTAATAAGTCAGTAATGTGCTTCTTGTACGCTACACGACACTCACACGCTCTTCTGCACCAGAAAGCAAGGTCTGCTGGAAGACTTACTAAGCTCTTATTCAAAACTACCACAAAATCTTCCTAAACAATCACTATTGGGGGTTACATACACTATCAATAGGCCAACTTCTTGCTGGGTAATACCTGAAAAGTGAAAAAAAAACCCTTTACCTTTCTTAAAATTGTAATTTGTACTACACTAAAAGTAAAATATATGCAAACAGAGACTCTCTGAGGACTCTTACGGAGACGTAATTGTTTGTGGCATTCCAGATAAAGACATCACCCAAACAAATTCCCCTCAAAATTAACAAATAACTAAAAAACTGCAAGCTCAGACTACAAAGACAAAGGTTGAATCCAAGAACTAGAATATAACTAGAACCCTAAAATGAGGGCAGGAAAAATTGGTTCTGTTACAATCGTGTGTTCAACGTGGCAAAGGCTGGCACAACTGTAAATATGTAGATTTTATTAAAATAACAAAGTAAATCCAAGTAAATTTTTAAGTATTCTCAAGTCTTGTTTATGTTATTAATAGCACCGTGAAATTAATACCATTAAACAGCGTATTTCACAGCACACATTTAAATGTCTGGAGTAAGAAGGTTATTACTCATTTATACCTTATTAGATGCTTCCATTTCTTCCATAACACTGTTCATCTGGCTTACACTTCATGCTCAAGTCATGCAGATTGGAGCTGACTCTCAATTACACAAAGTCCTTCTCCAAAGATGACAGTCCAAATACAGTAGAGATAAAATACATCAAGGTTTAAAATAGGTCCGTTCAGCCCCACTGCCACTTCATCATGAAATGATATAATTCACTGCTGCCTCTGCCTAGCCTAACATATGTTCTATTCACAGCCTGCGTCACTCTTCATTTGTAATTATTTCCCTTTTTTTCCCCCCACCTTGTAATACTTTGCTTGGTTGAAGACAAATACTGAAAGGAAAAAAGAGTATTATCATATGATGACCTGTTCCAGGGTGTTAAGTCCCTGTCAAGGTTTGATTTTAACACGGGGTATTGGTGACAGTACATCAATTCAGGCATCATGTCCGGAATTAGACTATATTAATTATCACTTGAGTGCAGTATGCATGAAAGTGCTGTTTCATTGACTAAAAGGATTTGACTGAATAAAAATCCATTTCTCATCTGGTTGCTTATGGATAAAGACATTTTTTCTCTTTGCCGTGGATTGTTCTTTATTAAATATGATATTTGTAAGATTGAATAGACTGTCTCGTTCAACAACAGATATGAATATTTTTAAACAAAGAATATTAAATCCATTGTTTTGTTGACAAGTGCTTAACAACGTATCAAGGTTTACGTTTAGACATTACATGGAAAAATACAAAGACTATATATCATATGTATATGCATGTGATCAAAATATTATATTAAAATTAAGATAACAGGAACTTAAATTTTAGAATGACAAGTAGGTGGAAAAAAAATATAAATCACATAATTTAAATCCCACTTATTAAGAAAGTTTATTTTATTGTTTAGAATTGGTCCTGAATTTTCATTTAATAAAAACCTGAAGCTCAAGATCACTGAAAAAACTGTCACTGTAACCTAGTTACCCAGAAAATTTCTGCTCTACAGCCCTTGCTATGTAAACTATGAGTTACCTGCAGAGTAACTGGAAGGAGATCTGAACTTTCAAGTGTAAATACCCGCAGACGTAGATAAACCAGCATATAGTAATGTAATTACAGTTGAAAAATTTACTTCTGAATTTTTTAAATTTACCATTTTCAGTCATTATCCAGAAAAATGAGTTTCCAGTCCTCACTTTAAGCTACGTGTCAGCTGCCGCATGCATTGGCATCGCCAGTGAAGTGCAATTAAGGATCACCTCATTAAGGCCAATGCACACTTACCCTAGTGCACCACAGGTTCTCCAACCCTCTTTATACCATCCAGTCGAGCTGGGAGGTGATGTTGGGAGAAAGAGAAGATAAAGGAGTTGGACTTACTGGAGACCCTTGTACTTAACTGCTAGCACAAGCTGTGGATATGTAATATAATCAGAACTATGAATATTTTTATTAGTAGCATTTAATTAGCAATGCAACTTGTGTCCATCTACCAATCCATCTATATCTCTTTTTAGAGTGTTCCTTAGAAGCTCCCAGAAGACAACCATGTCATGCTGTTAATTTTTAAAAACCACGTTATACAATTAGAGATCTAAGAAAATGGAAGAAAGTACTTCTTGAATTGGCAGGTATCAATAAAGTTTGGGTAGACCCTCCAAATAACAGCATAATAAATGTACTGAGATTGAGAAAGACTAATTCCCAACATTCTAAATCTTGCTTAGTCACAGTACTCAACCACAATCAGAGAGCAGCTTTAGCTGGTTTTACAGAATCAGAAGGATTAAAAAGGTACACTAAATTATAACCTTATCTGATGTTTCAATAAGCAATGAGTTTTAGCAATGATAACTTTCACTAAAGGGATAAGCTAGAAGACAATGCTGATCATTAAGAAGGCATCAGAGAAGGCATTCTCAGATCCCAAAGATCTTCCCATCAGCTAGGAGATAATATCTTGTATTGCCAGAGCAGACGATGCAGAGGTTTTTTGCTTGTAAATCAGGTAAATTTTATGGAGAATATTAAACTTCAAACAACGGACCCTGTGGGATCAACAGTCCGTGCTCTTCTGTGTATGGGGGAAAGGGGGAATCACCCCATTTCACACGCTTCACCCTGCTGGTGCTCAACTGCCCATCCTTTTCCAGGCCACCAACAGCAGCACGTGAGAACCCCGTGCTTGCTCCTCTCTTAACAGGTGGACATCAGTTCCTCTGTTCCCACAGTCCTTTCCTAGAAACCTATCACTTCTCCCACTTTTATCACCTCTGTCTGAGGATCTCATCCTGCTAGAGGACTTCCAGACTGTGACCAAGCCTGAGCTATGCTGGGCAGGGGTAGGTGTGACAGCAGCTGTAGCAGGGATGATGGTATCCGAGAATTCACGGAATTACCAGACATGAAAACTTAAATCTTGATTTCCTCCTCAAGAAAACAAAAAATAAAACATGTAAATGTGTTGGGCAACGTTCTAATAACTTCTGAAAGGCAAAAAAGTCAAGATTGCTTGTCCCTTACATAGAGGAATGTCACGACAAAGTGGCAGATTATGATGATTACGCCTGCTCTGCCTTCTCTGTTTCATGCTCCACAGTGAAAAATTCATTGCCTGTAGCCAATGGCCCTGTAGTATGTGAAACTATGGGTGGCAAAGATGCTGGAGGGATTGGAGCACCTCCCTGATGTGGAAAGGCTGAGAGAGCTGGGACTGTTCAGCCTGGAGAAGAGAAGGCTCCGGGGAGACCTTACAAATGCTTCCAAGTATCTAAAGGGTGGGCTGAAGGAGGATGGAGACAGACTCTTCTCAGTGGTTCCCAGTGACAGGACGAGGGGCAACGGGCACAAACTGAAAAATCCATTCAAATATGAGGAAGAACTTCTTTGGGGTGAGGGTGTCAGAGCCCTGGCAGAGGCAGCCCAGGGAGGGTGTGGAGTCCCCTTCTCTGGAGACCTTCAAGCCCCACCTGGATGCAGCCCTGAGTGATGTGCTCTGGGCAA
>VXBW01002441.1:213224-235287 GCA_013400375.1 Thinocorus orbignyianus
CCATGAAGACCTAAACCCCTAAAATATATAACTTTGTATCCTAAAACACGCTGCCTTAACTTTTCCTTTGCATATTTTGGTTTTGCAGTCATGATTTTCTGGATAAGGAGTAAAACATTGTGAAAAATGAAAGAAATCCTCAAGTACCAGCAGAGCACGTACAATGAAATTTAGAGCCAGATTCACTGTGCTACCTGTACAACTGGTTTATTCACATATTGAATAAAACTACCAAAATAACACGTTCAACATTCTTGATGAATTCGATGTAGCTAGCTGACATGGATGACAATGACAATGCATTTTTATTCATAATTAATTTCTTTTAATTTTTATGCATCGATAACAACGATAGAGTCTTTTGCAAAAATAACCATGTAGGTCGCCACGCAGACTAGGTGTTAATTAAGTCCACTTCCATCATTATTAACCACTTTTGCTACCTCTTCTTTATGAGCTGCTTCACTCAGCAAAAATTTAGCTTATTTCAACATCTGCAATTTATTAGTAGAGTTTCTCTCATCTTAAATGCATTGACTAGCTCTGTTCAGTTGCAAGGGACTTATTGTCTACTTACATCAACATTTTTACTTCTAATTATGACAATTAATCACTGAGGAAAATAGAGCTTAAGTGGTGGATTACAAAGACTGGATTTTTCATTTTAGCATGAAGGGAGAACTCAAAATTCCTAAAACTTGCAGTTGATGTCATCCATGGCTTTTTAATGTGTTACGCATCATAAAATTACAAGTACCATAAGAAACACATAACACATCCCTCTAATTTCTCCTCATTATTATGAAATACCTGAACCAATATTGATCTGAAATTCTGATTATTTCTTGCTGTGACATAAGTCCTATTTATAAAGACTAGATAAGTACCTCAGAAGCTTTCTTAAGATGAGAGATGATATTGTGATGAGTATGAAGATTCTGTACATTGCCTTTCCATTTTTTCTAGAAGTCTACAATAACCAAACTAATTTATTTTCCATTCCTACAGGTACACTACTGATTCTTCCATTTGTCCAATTTAATTTCCACTAACTGTGTATATCTGTTGTCTCTTCAGAGTGAGAATACAGATTGACTGCATGTCTTGAACACAGTTTATTTAACTGTGTTACTTTTCGCAGATTTCACTCTGGTTTTAGGGATGACTCACTGATCTCAACACATATGCAGTTTTGAAGAAATTACAGATTAAAAATTTTACTATCATTTTTTTTCTAAATTCACACATTGAGATAAGACTATTCTACAGGTTTTATGTAATCTCAGATTCAGAATGCATTTATCTATGGATTATTTTTGTTTGTTAGTTCAAGTCAGGGAAAAAACCACATCATTCTCAGTAGTCCAGGACTTTGCCAAAGAAACAGTTTGACCTGTGAATATTTTTACTGGGCTACTCCTTTGTTTTGCCAGGGAAATGGACTGGACTGCTTTAATTGGCACTGGAAATCCTGACTCGCTTGTGCTGGCGTGCTGCCAGCATATTTAAAAAAAAAAAAATAAATAAAAATTTCCTTGTTTGGGGAGCTGGTGGGAAGGAGTACTTTCCTGTTTCTCAGTCAATGACAAATTCTCCTCCCATCTTCCACCTCTTCATTATCTGTTCAGTTGAAGCTACTGGGAAGGCATCTTTCACTAATTGATGATGATAATATTACATAACATTTACAGGCCTCTTTTAGAATTCCGAGTTTATTGTTCCATCCCAACAGAATAAATTTATGGTAAAATTTTACCTAGTTAGCACAAGCACGCTTACAACATTTTACAGAAGCACATCAGATACAAATCAGGACCGATTTTATTCTCAAAAATAAACTAATATTTTACTGAAGACTAACTGTGATTTATGGTCAGTTAGCAGAAAGCCACAGAAAAAAGGACATTTTCCTTATACTGTTTGTATGCTGACAGCATGAATGGTATGGGTTATGGTGTTACAAGTCTCAAATAAAGTCATTTTACTGTAAACTTGAAGCTCAGTTCTTGGGAAGATTCAGATCTGCTACCAATGTTAATAATAGCCAGATTCCCTAAAGATTAGTGCTGCTACTCGTAAGTACCAACACTTACAAGGTAGTAGAACACTACCTGAATTTGGTAGAGAAAAACACTTTGATGAGAATTACAGAATCACAGGATGATACAGGATTGGAAGGGACCTCTGGAGATCATCCAGTCCAGCCCCCTGCCAAAGCAGGTCCTCCTAGAGCAGGTCCCACAGGAAGGTGTCCAGGTGGGGATTGAATGTCTCCAGAGATGGAGACCCCCACCACCTCTCTGGGCAGTGTCTGCCAGGGCTCTGCCACCCTCACAGTGAAGAAGTTCCTCCTTGTATTTAGATGGAACTTCTTATGTTCAAGTTTGTGCCTGTTTCCTCTTGACCTGTCACTGGCACCACTGAAAAAAAGCCTGGCCTCATCCTCCTGACACCGACCCTTCAAGTATTTCTAGGTATTGATCAGATCCCCCCTCAGCCTTCTCCTCTCCAGACCAAACAGACCCAAGTCCCTCAGCCTTTCCTCATCAGAGAGATGCTCCAGGTCCCTCATCATCTTTGTAGCCCTCTGCTGTCCCCTCTCCAGCAGTTCCCTGTCCTTCCTGAACTGGGGAGCCCAGAACTGGTCCCAGTGCTCCAGATGGGGCCTCCCCAGGGCAAAGCAGAGGGGGAGGATGACGTCCCTCAAGAAAAGACAATTAAAACTTTTGAATAATTGCTTCAGAAACTATAAGCAATAGGATGATACATCAGAAACGCATTTTGCCAGGTGATGTACAAAACACAGTTTGAAATACACAGGGGAGGGCAATGGGTACCAGGGAGACCTCCACTGTTACATTATTCAGTGTATGAGGAAATAATCCTGGAGGTTCTGCAGTACTATGTAGATTTTTAGGTGGAATGGTTTAAAGTAGTGGCTTAAACCACTGCAAATAGAGAAAATCACAACTTTGGGTCTACTCTGATCCCTTCTTTTTCTGTTTGGCCTTCCCGGTGAAGGTGACTAGTAAGATCCCATCTACGATTCACCCAGCACTACGGGAGAGCACAGAAGAGGGATATTCAGCTCCCACACATCCCTTCACTCAGGCTCTGCTGCAAGGTGGGAGCATCGTGTGGAGCAGCAGGAAAGGTCTGGATGACAGGTGTTGAGCGATTGAATATCTCCAGCTGGAAAGTCCGCAGGATCCTGAGATAACATGTGCTAGGAAAGACAAACGACTGCCCTTATTGTAGATTAATTTATAAGACAAGCTTTGTTTACACTGGAAGTTCTTTGTGGGCAAGTATTTTTTCAAGTTTGGATTGCAGTCTGGAGAATAGCAATGGGTGGTACTGGCAGAATGCTAGATGCTCTTTCTGAAAAATGAGAGAGAAGACCTTTCATGGGTTTGGACGCGAGAAGGGAGCAGGGAGTATTTTGTTCTTGGCTTGCCCTCCCAGAGACTCAGGGAAAGTCAGTAGATGCTATTAACCACCCTCTCTGGGTCTTCAAAACCCTTGAAAGGTGCTGCACAGCACTCACAGCAGCTTTATAGGCACTGGGGGAGCTACTACACATCCAGGGTAGGACAGAAGCAGCTAATTCTTTGGGTGCATCCAACCAAGGGTGATGTCTGGGGCAACGTAAGGCAACTGTGACCCTACTTCCAGAGAAATAAAGCAAAACTTAGAAGGTTCTGTTTTAAAATCACAAGTTTTTTTTTCCAGCGAAGTACATTTTGCAATATATTATATATATATATGTATTCTACGATTCTATGATTCTATGATATTAGCATTACATTTGCAACCTATCTTTTATTATGACAAACACCTTCCCCACACAAACTAATTTTGAGTATGACTTTGCGAGCCACAGATGGATCTCTGGAGAAACTCCCTGCTACTCCTGGTCAGTAGCACAGACAACTAAGTTTCAAAACCTGGGTCACAATCCTGAAAGTCACAGTGGGTAAAACACATTTATTTTATTAGAAAATCTGTTACGGCTTCCTCTGAAGTCACTGGCATGAGGTACTGTTAGAGAAAAGATGCTGGTACCAAGGATGTGAGATGTGACTCAGGCCAGGTATGGGCTTCCAGCCAACAGGTTGCATGGTCAGACTGTGAAGGAATCTCCTTTTGTTTTACTCTGAATTTATGTGTCTCACTTCAACACTAAACTGAAAAACACTCGCCACACAGATGCAATTCACAGAGTTTTACAGGTCTTTATCAACGAGTATTTGTTAAGTATTGTACCTCCTCTAATGGAAGGTACTACAGTGTTTTAGTAGCAGACACTTGTATCAGATTTCCCAGAAATTAGTAAGTTGGACTGTCCATGATTTTAGATTTTTCTGAAATGACATGAGTGACAAACCCGTATCTCACATGTCTGAGAATTTTGCTTTGATTTGTTTGGGTTTTGTTCAATTCTTGTAGAACATAGGTTGCCAGCTGAAGGCCTTTCCAGGTTGTAACCCTGAGAACATACCATTCACATCCTGATCTATCAGAAGGCTTTCTGACCTGGAAAAGACTGAAAATATAAAGTCGTTGATTTAATTTTAGACTTCTCCTTTGAGACTCCTATGGCTGCAGTGGACGGGCTTTCCCAAGACCTTTCAGCTCTGTTCTTATGCTAATCAACAGAAAAACTTGCACTTTGCTCATCCACTGAATAAACCGTTTAATTGTACCTTTCTAAGAACATGACGGTTATTTTGATGGTAATTTAATACTCCTGTGCAGCTATGGGTGGGTCCTCACTGATAATCTAGCAAAGTAATGGCAATTTAGCTAGATGTCCTAGAATCAGCTTTCAACTAGTTTTCCTGCAGAGTGATAAAAGCAGTTGCCAGTAGCAGAGGCTTCAAGTGCAGGACACGGAATCCTCATGGGACTTTACCTAAACACACACCCTCAAAAAGTTTTTCCCAAGGTCTATACCTGTGCTGCTGAGCCCTTCACCTGCCAAAGATTAAACATGATCCCAAACATTCCCTTGATGTATTGCTTCAAGTATTTTAAAAAGCTCAGCGTGCATATTAAATGATACACAGGCTGCTGGATTCTTTTTTTTTTTCCTTCACAAAAACATAAAAAAATTTGGAGTAGCAAGGGTGACCTCCAGTGTGCAATAAGTTTATGTCATTACATCTCATATATAACAAAACACTTTCTTGGGTCTACTATTAATTTTGATCGTCCCACAAAGCCAAACATTTGCTTTATTTCTCGTGCACAACACAGAAATTGAAAATACTGCCTTCTGCTTTGAACTCTGATTTTCAGGTAACTCTGATTTTCTGAGTTTCTCCGTTTTACAGGGAACACTTTAGAAAAATAACTGGCTAAACAGAAAAAATCAGAAAATTTGTTTTTTGCCCCTGTCTAAATGCAGATGATAACAGTCTTGATTTTTCTTCCAGAATAAGAGGAATTAAAATTAATAAATGTATTACAGAAGCTTTTGTATTTTTAAGAATAGATGAGTATTACAGATAGTGCAACTACTGTGTGCAAAATAGTTGAGCTCACAGTTCAGCTCACACGCCTTTCATTGCAAACCTATGCAAACTTGAAAATATTCAGGAACTCAGAGAAGCCAAATCTATGGTAAGAACTTATGCAAAAAGTACGTACATGCATCTTAGTAAGCTGACCATTCGGTACAGTGTCTAATAAACTCCACAAAAGCCTACACTGAGTATCATCTATTCAAGAAAAAATTAAAGCCCGTGCTCCAAAAGGTAAGATAAATTCATTATATTGATGAGTTGTGTCAGATGGATATCCCTGAATGAAACCTTTCGTTAATGGGGTGTCTTTAAAAGAAAACCAAACAGATGTCACCATAACGAATTCAAAACTTAGGACACTATTTTTACACTCCTTTTTATTTCCACCACCAGTACACAACTTACCTTTTGATGATTAATTTTGAAATAGTTTTTCTAATAATCTAGGGAGCATTTTTTAGCTAACTGCAAGCACACAAAAGATCTAATTATGGGTGCCTATTGGTGCTACTGTCTGTCAACGTAAGTGTCATTCAGGGTCTGTCAGTGTTCCCATTATACATCCCTACTTTCAGAGGGTTATAATGTGAATGTTAAAATTTGCTTCAGGCTGATTCCTGGCATATTGTGCAAGGTATCAGGCTAGAACTGGGGTGGGTTGTTGTTTTTTTTTTCTTTTTTTTTTTCCTTTTTAATTATTTTTTTAAAAAATTATCAAGTTTAGACATTTTAACCCGTACCTACAGAAAAGGAAAGAGCTAGCAGGAGCATATGCTTTTCCAAATGACAGTGATATAAAAGCAGCTTATTGTTTTAGAAACTTGAATGCTGCATACTGATTATCCAAACGTACGAGAAAGGCCACCGTTGCAGCATTTAAGTCAAATCATTTCATTTGCCTTCCTCATTCAACTAATCACACTATAGACAAAGAACCCAATTGCATGATTAAGGGTAGAGGGAGTTGGCTTTACAGTTTCATTGATCAGCAGGTTACGTATTTGTATGTAGTCCTGGAAGTACTCTAGTCTCTAATTCTTCCTTTGGACTTGCACACCCTCATCAGAAGCATCTTTACACATCATCAGGAATGTATAAACACTACAGACCACTATACTGTAAGCCCTACATAGGCTTTACAGTGTTTAGAAGGAAGATTTCCATAAAGTTGGAACTTTGACTTCCTCTACACCAGAAAGCAGCGTGCCATACACTCAAGACGTCGGTAACAGAGCACAAACTGTCCCCCACAAATATCAAATGTGCACACTGAACACAAAACAGTTAGAGAAACAGCAAACGGAACGTGTTTACGCAAGGAGTTGGTGGGAGTTGGCTGCTGCTCTGTAAAGTCCTCTCTCACTTTATTCCACATGAGCACGGAGAAAGGGCCTCGATCTCCACACAAGTAAAAGGAACATCAATTCAAGATACTGTATCAAAATTTGGAATAACTTAAACAACAGCACACAATAAAAGTTGTGGGGGTTTTGTGGTTTTTTCTTTTTTTTTTTTTTTTTTTTTTTCCCCCCCAAAGATGGACAGATCTATTAGTATTTTCACCAGAAAACTATAAACTCATTATTTTAGTTTTTGTTTAAAATAATTGTTTAAAATAATGCTTTTTGAACTCAATTAGAGCAAAAAGGTATTAAAATAGGTAAATATATCTCTAAAGGGCTCTAGTTCTCTTTCACATTTCTTATCATAATACCTATACAGTATATAGCATATTTATAGTATATATACTACATATAGTATATTATAGTGTAATACCATGACACCTATAAATAGGTGTCACAGCATATGTACTACATAGTATGTATACTATATACAGTACAGTTATCACAATACATCTTTATAACAGGAATCTGCTTTTTATGTTCCACAAAACTGGGATTTGAACTTAACTGAGGCCTCGGTGTTTCTGTATGTTCTTAAACAGTAAAATAATCAACAAAATGGAAGCACTTGTATTTTGGTTTTGACACCTCAGTGTCATTTATGTGCTTGGTAAGGAGGGTAGAGAGAAGGCAATAAAGCACACATTCTTATTGTCTTGACAAGCTCGACATTGTTGTTTGGCCTACTGTTCCTTGAAGTGTTTGACACCACAAAAATGCTATAAACCAAAAGCACTGGAACATAGTGTTCCATTATGAACTTAGATACTGGTTGTTTTATTTTCATTTTATTAGTTTCTTTAGTTTAATAGTGGACACAAATCTACTTTCATTCCCAACAAGAACCAAAAATGCCTTGAGTTCAGCCCGTCACGGGCCTCAGGAGAAATCGAGGCCTGGTTCAAGTTGTGTCATGGCTTGTTTTAGAGTAATGGGTTTGGGAGTTTTAATTTAATTACTTTGTAAGCTGTAAGTTACTCAAAAACCTAGCTGGAGCACTAGAAAGGGATGTCCTATCAGCAAGTTTAAACCATAGTGTTAAATTTAGTCGCATCATGAACGTGTGCACAGGTATGCAAGAACCCGCGGCTAATTTTGCGCATCCATTTTTCAGAGGAGGGAGGTTTCTTGATCTTTTTCCGAAGTTCACATCTACCCGTTGACTTCAAAGCAGAGGTTTAGCAACCTGCAAGGTGGATTTTTTTTATTTTTTAAGTGAAGACCTCCCACCCCACCCCCCGCTGCGTATCAGGAGACCGTTTTAATTCACTCACCGGGAAATTCTCCAAGGGGGGCCGGGGTCCGCGGTAACAGAGGAGCCAATATCGCAGCTATCAGTTTTCATACAGCCCGGCCGGACCTTTACATTACGGCTGCCCCACATTTATTGTTCTTTCATTGCTGCTGTCAGCATGGCCTGACAGCACATTATGGAGTACACGGCTGCCCAGTCAGTATCAATCAGGCCGCCATCGTGCGGATAACAGTAACGGACTATTGATAATAGGCCTTAAATCACATCATCACGGCTTAAGTGCAAGATTCCTAAAAGCTGGTGGCCTTCTGGGACTTCCCCTTCGCTCCCATCTGCTGTAAAACAAACTAACTTACACAACACCTACAAACTTTGTAGGACAGGGTAAAAAAGGGCGCTGAAAATACCTAAGGAAGCCCTACCACCTCCTGCACGTCTTGGTGAGAATCGGCCGAGGTTTTCTCTTCTAAGTGACGCGCGGCAGAAACAGTACACAATACCTGCCATTACACTAATGCTCTTTTATTTTCTTTTTTTTTCCTTTTCTTCTTTTTCTTCCCCCCACCCCCCACTGGTAACAGCAGTTTTGTTGTGCTTTGAAACTCTCTCACTTCAAAAGCACTTCAACTTGATATGGCCATTTAACAAGAAAAAGCGGGTAGGACGCGTACAGTTTAGCGGCGTTCTTCGCCAAGCTGAAAGCGCCACGTTAAAAACGAAAGGATCTAATTTGTCCTAGACATAAATAATAAAACAAAACAAGAGTCGCATGCAAATTTAGTAACATAAAATTTTAGGTGATAAACAGAATGGAGCCTGGCTTCTTGTTTAGTATTCCTTAGTTATCACCATAATTGCTGCATGTCTGTCATCACCAGGAAAAGAAAAAAGTGTCTCTCTCAGCTGCTCCCCTGCTTGTTTTGTTCACTGTATTCTTGTAAAGTGGGAGAAAATAAGTGTCATTTAATGAATAGTGCTATTCTTTGTCTGACAGCTTCATATCTGTTAGGTGTAGGAGGCCTAGTACTTTCCTTTTCTGATAATGTTTTTGACAGTGTGCTAAATTCCTCCCCCAAAAGGCCGGCGTATATATTCTGCTAAAAGAGGCTTCATCTATCCTGAATGGATGCCCTCTTTTAACCCCCTTCAGCTTCTGTTCTTACATTAATTGAGCTGATCAGATTGAGCATATGAATTTGTCTTTGATGTATTCGTATGTTTAGTTGACGCTGCTCGCGCTCCCATTGGCAGCGGGCAGAGCTCTCAGACAAATAGGGCTGTTGCCATAGTAACAAGCGATAGCTAGGGATCTCTTGAAAAATATTTTTATTTCAAAATTCAAACTGGAAAATTCTCACTGGATATGGTTCTCGGTTCTAAACGTGTCATATCTAATGATGAATGCAATTAGGAATCCCACCAGTGTTTTAAATAATAAATTAGGCTAATTTTCTAGGCCTGGCATGATGACATACAAATACTAAAAAGGAATCTCTCTTTTTTTATCCATGACAAAAGACTTATTAATGACTTTTGTTCTTAGGATTTCAAAATTAATTGATGGTGGAATAGCGGTATAGGCGCCTATGTGCTGAATATGAGAAGCCTAGAGGTAAACTTTTTTTTTTTCTTTTTTTTTTTTTTTCAAGTATTTCAAGCTGCTCAGATATTTGGTTATTCCATGTAAAAGCAGGTGAAGAAATCGCTCTACAAATGCTATAGCAGTTGGTAAATCTCAAAGGATGAAAAATGCCCATAGCCATTTTTAATTACTGAGCTTGAAAAAAGGAGAGATGTTGAACATAAGTTTTCTAGGCCCTTACACTCTGAGAATGCCAGGATTTTAGCTCTTGCTAAAATCACATTTGAAATAGAAGGAAATAATAAAAATACTAACAGGTTTATTAAAAAAAAAAAAAAAAAGAAAGAAAGAAAGAGGAAAAGACAAATCATCAGACAGGCTTCTGACGATTAGGCTATGATGATTTGTAATTAAAATACATATTTTGTATTAATCTGTCTACTATTATTTTCCCTGGAAATTAGCTTCCTGACTTTGGCTTTTAAGATACTGCCTGTCAATGTGCAGTAATAGAGTTTCAGGGTTCTGCTTCAACATATAATTATACTACATTGAAATCCATTGATATTATCATCTTTTATGCTACTTCCAATTAGACTTGTTCCATCTTGAGGGGTCAATCCCAGCATTCAGGAAAATTCAGTTAAACGTTAAAATTTGACAAATCCCTGAGAAATGAGGTTATGTTTTAAGTACTTCACTTGAAATCTACAGTATATCTGTAGTTGTCATAAGCAGAGGATAGTTTTAAGAAGGCTCAGGGTCACAATTACACAGAATAAGTCACAATGTGGTGAAGAAAAACTTAAAAATACCCCATTCCACTATATTGTCACTGGGCCTTACGTATGGATTTATGTGAAGAAAAAGCAAGCAAAAAACCCCCCTTACTATATTTTCTGAATTGTCATTCCTTCCTACTCTATGTATTTTCCATGTAAGGAATTTTATGCATTTTAAATGTATACTATAATTTCAATTTTTTTTTTACAATACTTCAAAGAAGAAAAGGAAAAGAAAGGAAAGGAAAGGAAAGGAAAGGAAAGGAAAGGAAAGGAAAGGAAAGGAAAGGAAAGGAAAGGAAAGGAAAGGAAAGGAAAGGAAAGGAAAGGAAAGGAAAGGAAAGGAAAGGAAAGGAAAGGAAAGGAAAGGAAAGAAATTTTAAAAAGTTAAAAAAATTCAGTACAACTTTGTCACCCAAGAGGGAATCATGGCCTTCCTGAAATTTTGTCACTGCCTTCATTAGACCCCTACTTTCAGTCTGGGAGTATCTCCTATTAAATCAAGGGGAAACGGAGTCCCAGGTGATTGTGAAAGTCCATTTAAGAGCAGAGCATTCTGCTTTACCAGTTTGTTGTCTTCTAACAGTGAGATTACAAAATTAGGCTACGTATTTGCTGCAGATATTGTGTTTTCAGCTCTTAAGACAGATTTCTGCCATAGCTATTTTTTTTATTTTATTGCCCTAAAGAGACATACATGACATTATAAATCACTTTGTTTCAATTTAATAAAGTGATGCTAGTTTTAGAAATTTCTAGCATTATACCTTTGATCTTGGTCAATGTAATCTTTTTTACTTCTATACATAGAAATACCAAGTCTGTTGATAGTTTTGAATTTTTAATAAAATAGGGGATGCTTTATCTCAGAAAAAAACCCCATATTTTGCACAACATCGTGCAGCATGAGGCAACAGCTGACGGGGCTCCCTTTCCAAGCATCAGTTAGAGAGAACCCCATCAGATGACTAATTTCTGGTCAACGTAAACCTTAATAATAGTTAACGACACGGAAGAGAAAATGTAATTTATTTTATCTTCATTAGTACTGTTCATCAAATTGCAAGGTATTGCCATCTGATTGGATGACCAGAGCCATCACTGGGCTGGAGGCAGCCTTGATGTTGACCGGGGAGCTGCCAGGGGACTGGGGCACGCTGCCCACCAGGTAGTGCAAAAGGGGTCCACATCCTCTCAAGCCTTATTATACACATACCATCACAGTCCTTAACAATCTGATTGTGAAATCGGGTAAATTTATCTTGTCATAGTACAAAATCCAACAGTAACATTATTAGCACGAGACCGGACCTGAAAAGGAAGATGAAATCATAATTTATTTCATGAATACAGGACTGTATATGTATTTTGTAAGTCTGAGTCACACACTCCTCCTTTAGAAGAAAATGAATCTCTCAGTAGGAGAAGAAATACCTCACGGCAGTCGAAAGAACTGTTCAAAAATACATTATGCTAACTATTATCAGCAATAGTTCATTATACTTGAAAGGTATTTCAAATAGGATGGAAGATTAGGGACTGATTTTGTATCAATTAAATCAAGGTGCAACCTACACAAAACACGTGGACGCTTAATTAGTTAAAGCTATTCATAAGTGAAAAATATTTGTTTTAATTTAGCAGATATAAAAATATTCAAATCCTAGTAAATGTCAAAATAAAACCAGCATGTATGCTACACGGGATTGGATGCTTTGAAAAAAAAAAAATAAAAGTAAGGCACTGGATAGATGGAGAAATTTAGATTTATAGATAGTAAAAGATTCTAAGACATGTGGTGATGATTTTGTTTTCTGGACTTAATTTCTCTAATTTTATATTGGTGTTTTGTGTTAAATCAGTTCCATCTTGAACTTTCCTTCTGAAGAAATTCTGTAACTATTAAAAATAGTAGAAGATACTACAGTAATAGGAACTGCGAACTATTCATTGTGAAATACAACTACATAATTAAGATAAAAGCACTGCAATTTACTTCTTTCCAAAATGATTTTGGGAAGATTAGAATGTGTTTTAAAAGTTGCTATAACTTTTGCTTTAAGCACGACCTGGTACTAAGACTACACAGCCTATTCCTGTTTTCTGAAAAATCATCTAATCCAAAGATTAATGGATTTAGTGAGACGGACTTTGGACAAGAGCTGGGGTGATGATCTTGTTACAATGGAATAAAAGTTCCATTCACTATTAAAATGAATCCCAATCAATACTCAGCACTATAATCAAAACAAATGGAAAGAATTTCCCTTTACAAAGAGTAATCAGTGGAGAACTTAAATCCATAACTGAATTAATTTCACCTAAACAACCTTTCAGAATTCACAGAGCTAGGAAAGAAATTAAATGACACTGAGTGCAGATTGCTGACAACACAGTCCCTGCTCAAGGCCCTTTCAAACAGGATAGGTTTTAAAAAGTGAAAATAAGAGTTCACTGGGTAAGACAGAGTATTGTGCAAGCCTGAAGTTATTCTGATGAGCCACGGTTTTCTACTGGTGCCTACTGAAAATCAATAAATTAATTAATAAATTCTTTGATGTCATATTAAAAAGATTCTGGAGTGAAATATTTATTAGAAGACCAGAGAAGTACAGGACATATCACCCTTAGACGATGAGCCTGTTAACTGCTAATCTAGGCAGAATAGCACTGTGGGTTTTTTTCAGGGCACATTTACATTCAGCTATAATGCTTCAAAACAAGAAAAAATACCTCAGAAGTGCATCCAAGTCTGCTTAACCCACATTTGAACTTGGATGTTGCTGCTCATTCCAAGAATAGTTAAAAGTATGCTAAAATGATGAAACTGAAGGGATGGGCATCGCAGAAAATGCTTGGAATGAAAAATATATGTCATTGTTTGGTATTTTCAGCTCAGTGCAATTGCACCTTCCTACAATTTACCTAAAAATTAATTTACCTTGTTATGATAACCTTTCCAGTTTTCCTAGGGGAAAAAGATTGGTGTAAGCCAGTCAGTTAGCTACAAAAATTTCTCTTAAACCCTGAAATAGTGTTGAGATCCCCAATTCAGCACCACATTTTTTCCATGTGATTAAATACCCACAAGTTACATGGCTGAACTTTAATCCAGAAAATATATTAAACTGGTATCAACGTAATTAAATACATGTTTTAGGTTAACCATCTGCTTAACAGCTTTTTGGAACTGCTGTGTTCCTCAAGCCCTCGGCACAGGAGCAACCAAGTTTTTCCTTACTGTTTCTTAAACTTCTATCCATTTTATAATGCATAAGTTGCCCTGCAATGTTTTAAAATATTAGTCTACAAATATACACACAATATTTTAAAAAATACACTGTATAACAAATACATGCATTTATCTTTACATCAAACATTTACTTCCTTGAAAGTATTTAGAGCCAATGGGGATTTTCATTCTGGTAGACTATGCAACAACCTCTGTAGTGCACAGGCACACTTTGCACTCCAGCTGTAGCAGCAAAATTACTGAAACTGTAATTCTCTTAATATTTAAATAATATATTAAAATTTAATTTTCAGCACCTGGAAGAATCTGTTTGTGTGCCAGCAAATGAGGTAGTTGGGCCTGGAGCTCCTATACATATGGGACTCAAAAACAACCTATCACAAATAATTACTAAGCTAGAGCAGCTGTACTCACCACACTAGTCATTTAAAAATCAGGTCAAAGTTGCCTCAATTCTTTTTCTATTTTCAAGGATTTCTGCATATCAATTCTATACTCTTCATCCGTTTGCCTTGTTTTACATGTTGAAATTGATTTTATTGTTAGTTATTACAAGTGAAATATCAGATAGTTTTAGCTTTCTGATATTCCAGACACTACATATATGTAAGTGTTGTGAGAGATTGTAAAAACAGGCAATGTTTGTTTTCATTTTTCCAAATTTTAATAGGGCTATGAGCAAACACTGTAGTATGAAAATGCATTTATTGATACAGCACATACACGAGTTACATGCACGTACATGCGGTACTACAGCACAAGTCACCACACACAGGGAAACTCTATATATATCTCCATCTTTCTTAAAAAACAAAATATNCGGTTTTCATTTATTTTTATGCTGGCAGTTTTCGGATGGAAAGTAAGTATTTCTTTTAAAAGCGTTTTCCAAATCATGTGCTTTCAGACTCACTTTCTTTTGAATTGATTTCAAGAAGTAGCTTTCTAGCAAGCACTACCAACTTTCTGATCATTTTTGAAGGAGAGGCCTACGTACCATCTTCTTCACCTCATACTTTTTCAGAGTTTGTTTAGAATAACATCATCTTAGATCACGTTTTTCACCGTGTAGATGGGATTCATAATGTTCGCACTGAATCTGAAAAATTTTAAAAGTTCGTAAAAGATTCAGCTAAAATTCTTTCTGCTAATAATTTTAAAATATTCTAACCCGCATTCCTATACATAAAGATAAAAAGACCCATAATGAAAACCATATATTTTATAACGACGTACATAGAATTAAAACACATTAAACTTCAGGGGGAGAGAACCAAGCATTTATACACTATTACCTTCAATCACTTGAATGCAAGTCATTCATACCACCACTATTGCTAACAAGGCATCCAATTTACTAAACAATGAATATTGAAATTACATTTAAAAGGTACAAATGACTGTCCAAAGAATGACACTGAAAAATATTAAGTAACAGCTCTACCTCAAGATAAGCCTCACAATTAAAGAGTTTTAATGAAGAGAGCCTTCAAAGGCTAAATCAGGAGGCATTGATTAGATTGCCTCTAACTTTGTGTTTTGACACCTTCGTCTTTCATGGCATTATATTGTCTCTGTGCATCTTACAAAGGAAGCATTTTACTAAGCCCACACATGAACAGGAGACAGCAGTGCTTATAAAAGAGACTGTCAAGGGTGTGAGCCAAAATGGGTCTCATTTGGATTTCAAGTGAAGAAAACTCCTAATGCATTTCATTACAATGTATGTGAACCTCTGAAAAGAACGATGGATTGGGATTCTCATCCCTATTAATTTATTGAAATGGATTCAGTTTTTTTCTTGTATATCAAGAGGGACCATGTGTTTCAAGCAAGGTAACAATATTATAGTACCAAATAACCAAATATGCTGTGATGCAGTATACCCTTCTGTGAGATAAAGAGGATGCAATTTTCTTGATAATTGGGATTTGAGTTCAGAAATAAATCCTACAATAGCTTGGCAACAAATAAATATTCTTTGTTACTATCAGGTCTTAAAGATATGATCAGGAAGCTATGCAACACAGGGATGGATTCAGTCTTTGTTACCACAGCAGGTTTTTGCCATTTCAAATCCTGTGCCCCCCCCCTTCCCCACCACACTGTCATTCAAGTATTCACTTTTTATTTCATTGAGGAACTGCGTGTACGATGTAATTAGGATAACACCTATATAAGTCACATTTTATTAAAAGATAGCAGAACGGGATGGAGAAAAGTAAAACCATCTTGAAAAAAATTGTAATACATTCCAGATCAACTTAGCTCCAGAAAGATGCCATAGCTACCGTATCGCCAATTATCTTATTCATAGTAAAAAAGTTTATATAAACACTTATTTGTCTTTTTCCCCCTTCAACTTCGATAATAAAACCTATAATCCGCGACTCAAAATCTGTAAATCCTGATTTAGCACAAAGAACAGGATACAAATTCCTTATCTATGCTAAATAATTTTACTAATATAACAGTATTAAAAATAAGACATATGTTCTCATTGTTTTTAACACCATTAACCTTTAGGAATGATTGATTGTGCTACACCAATAACATTCAGTGAGTTCAAAGCTCATCTATTTTTTATGGAAATCTTACAACCTGCTAGTTAAATTAAAGGTTAAATATACATAAAGTCTTAGAACAAAACACAAAGCGTTCCATATGTATGCAGCTCGAAAGCAGAGTACACAAACACACACATGCATAAATCTATCTCCGTTTAAACGCTCATGACCAAAAAAACCCCTCAATTGTCAAGCAAAGAATTCAAAGGTAGAGTTACAGAATCTGCTATCTGTGGAATATTAGGCAACTATGCCTATGAAGTTAAGAACTCCACTGACATCACAATTACAAAAGAAAAATGCCATCAAAATCACAAGGGGAGATAAAGGCGTGCTTCCCTCCACACATCAGATCTCAACAAGCATTTCACTGGAAGTTAGAGGGAAGTCCAGGGCCCATTTAACTTGCTTAATAACAATTATGTAAATACCTACATGCATAACTATACTTCTAATTTAATCTTTTTATGTATAACATGAAGGAGCTGAAATATACGTTACGTATACACATATGCATTCAGTATAAATTCAATTAATGTTCTGAACATCTTCAACGTGTGAATAAACATAATTTCTATATTTAAATGTTGCCTGTGTGTGTGGCGTACACACACACACATGAACAACAGAGAAACCAGCAAGAAATCACAGGCAACAAATTCAAATTCCACCTTAGCTATAAAGACTGCACGTTTCCACGTACCACGCAAGCACACACGGACACACATTTATTTTATTTTTTAAGAATAATCATAATTGAATTAGAATGATGCATGTTCCATATTTTATCTTGACAGCTTCTGTATACTCAGGCAGAGCCCATTAAACGCAAGCGTACAGCAGGTTACTTGTTGAATAATGTATTTCAAGTACTTAAAATTACTAGGGATTTGACTAAGATCTGCACATGAATACATATTTTGGACTTAATTTTCTGCACTGGCATTTCTTCAGCTGAATATACTTTAAATTCTACAATGAACTCAGCTAATATTAGGCTTTTCCAGGACATAACAAAGGTAATAACGCTACCTTTACAATATAAACTTTATGACATTATGAATAAAACTGACAAGTGTAAAATTTGATCCATAAACTAAGTGATATACTTATGTTAATTTACCTTTTAAAAGATATTATGTGTTGCTCAGTTTTTTTGACAGGGCTTCCATTCATACTGAAGACATGTTGAAAAACACTATATTTTCTCTCAATAAGGAAAATCACTTTATCCACTATCATTCTCATTCTGTCTCAATAAAAAATCAATCATCAAATACTTGTTTCCAAGTTCTACTTGTTAAACTGCCAATTTATGCATACTGTCAACTCAGCTCACATTCTTTCAGGACTACTTGTTATTCTTTTTAATGTTTTTTTATAGTATTCAACTTTTAAAAGAGCAGGGAGGAAATAAAACTATACACATATTATAATAATTTTAAGTTTAGAAGTTTGTGATCCGATGAGGTTCAGAACCTTCGTTTCTATAAGGAAAAAAACAAAACTAAATCTTTTATGTGGTTTTCAAAGTAATAAAGGTCTGATTGATCCCACTGACTAAGGCAATTGCATCGGTTGTCTAAATGGTAGTAACGTCAATGTCAGATATGTGGTTATCTTTTCATCTTGGCCTATTCTCAAATGTAAAAATCAAATGTTTGAAGGACATTTCACTGACCTGTTATGGCCTCTGCAACTCTCAAACACAATACTACTATTCCTCATATAAGTGCCACATTTTGGATAAAAAAACACTTCATCAATGATGCCTTTGCGACATCTGGCGGTCCTTATTACACATAAACTTTAGGTTTGTTTCTTTGTTGGGTGCTTTCAGTTGCTGTTGGGTACTTTTAGTATATTATTTTTATTCCCTTTATTTATTTATTTGCAAACCCACCAGTATGCAAAACTTTAGTCCAAAAGGCTTTGATACCCCCTAGCGGGGGGACAAAAGCAATCGAGTCTGCAAAAAAAACCCACGACGAGGTCTACCATGAATCCATATGGAGCAAAAGGTCACAAATCTTGAGGCGCGGTGACATCATGACAATAAGACACTTTTGAGACAGAAGCCAGCTCGTTTTGAATATAAAAAGGACACTGATCAAATTCTCCCACACATTTAAAACTATAGAGAAAAATAAGCATGCAAAGACCTCAATATAGATGCTTAACGGAGGGGAGTTAAAGCATACCTTTAGTTTTCAGAATTATAAGATGCCACTGAGAACTTGACAAGTCTGCTTCAGAAGATATAAAAGCTTTATTTTTATGTTATTATCGGATGCTGAGAAAATGCCATTAAAGAAAGAAACCCACTCAGTTCACAGGGTGCACACTCCCTGCAACACCCCAGCTCTTTTCAAATTAATTCACTTATTCCAAAGCTTGTTCTACGTGTCTCAGCCTTATTATTTATCATTTCAATAAACTATGAGGAAAGTATTTTAAACAACCAAAAAATTACCTCCCTTTCTTCATCCCTCTTCCCAAGCCATTTCAGTGCAGTAGGAAAAACTCATTTCTAATTTCTTTATTACATTAACCACGGGAATATTTGACATCAACTTTGTGAAACCATGACTTTGCTAATTCTCAGCCCAGCGGGAGGAACTACTGTGTTGTTCAAACTCTATTTTTCATTTGTTCTAACAATTAGAATTCCAAAACAATAGGCGACACAATAACCAAAGGACTAAATGCCTATTACTAAATGTTTTTCTTAAAAAAAAAAAAAAAAAAAAAAGGAAAAAAAAACAAAAAAAAAAAAAAAAAAGGAAAAAAAGTCAACAGAATATTTTCTTCACATTAAAATAAAGTAGTTCAAAGTATATTCCTTGAGATATAGAGCATCACCTCTTTAAATTCTATTTTGCTGCCCCCTGGTCAGTATTCACTTATGTACTTTGCTGTTCTGAAACTATTCACACAAGATCTTGTACGGACACAGGTTTGTTCTCGTATGAACAGATACGTAGCATGTACGTTGCTGACATTCAAGAATAATTTCCAATAAATCATAACTGAATCAAACTGAAAAATACCATCTCTCAAAGCTGCTCTTGGGACTGACTAGGTTTAATGGATAGTCTAAGAGTATAGCTCACTATTGTCTTATCTTACAGAACAAAGGAGTATGGCACCCTCAGAATACCTAGTGGGCTCCCATAACAGTTATTCCACTTTTAATTAAGATATCTATAGCCTGTATTTTCAGTGTGCTCACATGGACAAGACACAGACTGTGTACCATGGGGCAGGCACATCGTTGTTTGCAGGACACAGATACCACAAGGGGCCACACGGCAAATAGTTGGCCAAAGAAATGCCACAATTTCCAAGGAGTCTCCTCCTCAAGCCCTAGGGCTGCAAACACGCCATCTAGTCCAACATGATGGATTCCCGGTACTGTATTGAATTCACGGAGACAGCCCATTAGATTATGGATATGAATAAGATGATTCAGGATTATGTTTCAGTACGGAATAAAAAGATTAATCACTTGTTAATCTCCATGTCGGGGAATTCTGCATGTGAAAGCAAAGATAGATTAAAAGGAGAAAACTAAATTTGACACAAGTTAAGAAAACGCAGTAGAAAATGTCATGAAAAGGCCATCATGAAAAGAAAGAGTTCTCTCCTAATCACTCTAAATGAGATTTTTAACATGAGAAGAAAAATACATTTAGGGTTGGTAGGAACTGTACAGTCAGCGATGTAAAATTCCGGAGTATAAGAAAAATAGAACTGAGAAACAAAGCAGCCATCTCTCCATATTCAACAAACTTCTACACACACTCAGAGAAGAAACTCAGTGAGAAACCCCCTCCCTCAATATAAAAGACACTACAGAATAGCAATGGAATGGTTCTTATTTTTGGGACATGAAATACTCACCAATAAAGTACATGGAATGGACTAATTGTGTGGAAAAGATGAACATACAATGATAAATTAAACAAATTCCACCAATGGAAAAATGTTCTTGTAAAAATTATGGTGAGGACCTCTGGAATACACGTTTCTAGAGCTATTCATACCAAATCCAGATTTATCATGAAGGGTACTGATTAACCAAAAGAATCAGACCAAGAAGACAAAGTCAATGAAAATGGTAGTTAGAACGATGTTACATATTTTCATATAAAGTGATCCAATAATGTAGTGGTAAATAGTTTGGAAATACAATTTCAACACTTTAAGGGATTATTTTGTGGAAGAATTGGTTGCACGGGAAATAAATAAATAAAGTTGTTATTAATGTAATCTAATTACATACAAGAAGCTGAAATAAAAACTAGAACAGCTGAGAAGTGAGCGATAGGGACTGCACTGTAATGCAATTCTATATTCCGCAGGAGGAAAAAACACATCACTCAATTTCAGCAGATGATATGTTATTAGGCACCATCACAAGACTGAAGGTCAGAAGACCTTTAACTGAAAACCTAAAAACAGCAATTTATCAAGGCCAGGGGGAACACACGTGAGTTTCTGAGCATTGCAAGAACAAAATAATTCTTAGTGGTGCAAAGAGCAATAAGATTGATTTCTCCTGAAGTAAGAAGTATTTGGTTTGGGTTTGTTTTTTGTTGTTTTTGTTTGTTTGTTTGTTTGTTTGTTTGTCTTTTGTCTTGTTGGGTTCTGGGTGTTTTGATGAGGGTTGGAAAACCACTTGCAAAAACAATTGATGGAAGAATAAGAGATCACAGTATGAGGAGCCTAGTTTCTGCAAAAGAAACTCAGTCCCCACTGATCTAAGTATCAATAAAGTAAACAGCAAATTGACAACATTTATATTTTTAAAAGCATTAGAGTAACTCCTTTATGCTGCTAGAAATTAAACTGCAGCACAGTATTAAGATCTCAGAAGCTCTTAATCCACCAGAAATGTTTAGCAATAATGAAGACACCACAAAAAACTACAAAAATCTCATCACGACGACTTTTTGTAAGGCTGATGACCTTTCCACGTGGAAAAGTCATGGAGAAAAGCAGTACCCTCTGCCAGCTGACCATCTGAAGCTGGCCCACTCAGAGGGGGTAGTACCAAAGCATTATGGCTTGGGAACTATATTGGAGAATGACCTTTAAGCCTAACTTCAAAATACCCGAATGCCATAGACCTCCTTGATCCATGACAGCTTTGGGTTGAAATTCAGATAGACAGCGGCCAACGATCTGTTTAAGACACACAGAGGACAAGTGTCCAGGGAATTGCTGCTGTATTTATCAGGTATGTTCACTCCTTGAGACACTGCTGTGCCATTCACAGGTATTGGTAAAAATGATGAGAACTCTTCTCTGTAAGTCAAATACATCCAATTTTCAGAGCACGTTTAATTTTTCAGTGTCTGATAGGAACTGCAATTACTCCTTTTCCTGGAGAGTTCGTACATTTGGAGTCCCACAGAATGCCATTCTGTTACTGCTAATCTTCAAGGCACACATGGAACTTTTTAGGAGGTTATTAGAAAAAGGAGAGAGAGATATTTGCTGTTGGCACAGGCTATTTATATTTGAAGGACGAATGATCGTGTGTCTTTCGCTTTTCTCTGCTTAATATGGGCTGAAGCTGCAACTAACATTGAGTAGATTTGGGGATGGATCTAAAATAAAAGAGCCTGGCCTCAGCCTGAGTCATACGTGTGATTTATTACGAGAAGGGAGCTTCTGCTTGTTTCTCC
>VXBW01002441.1:235295-245460 GCA_013400375.1 Thinocorus orbignyianus
CACGTGCGGGGGCGGTGGAAGGAGAGAGCTGGCCAACATGCTTCAGCTTGTGGCTATAATACAAAACAGCTAGAAAAATGATACCTGCAGCAAGCATCAATTCACTTAATGAAGGGAGTGCATGCTTATCAGATGTTCTGTGATCATCCTGAAAGCCCCTTGGTCTCCCGATGAGTCCGAGGTGCTGACTATGACCTAATGAAAGTCATAAATAACCCATGCCTGGCCTACCGGAGAACCACCTTTCCCTCCGTGAGTTGCCGTTGCTTCAGTGCAGCTGGGGAGGAATCTCTTTCCCACTCCCAAAAAAACCAAAAGAAAAGGGAATTAAGGAACATCTAGCAGACTTCTGTACATGGGGCAATCACAGAATCTGATGATCAGCATGAAAAGACTCAACAAGGTACCAAAGATATTCCTACGTTAATGGAATGTCAGCTCACGCTCAAAATTGTGGCTTATTTCTTTAGAAACAGAATGACCATAAGGTCACCCTCACGTATTTCTTCTCAAAATGCATGATTCTGCTACTCAAATATCATTCTTTTTCATTGCTAAAATTCTGAAAATATTGTGTCAAAATTTCCTACACAACAACCGCTTCTCCAGTGAGCTGTGGAGGAGAACACACAACTGCCTGTGCTTTCACTTCAAGACCAGTAAGCAAATGAAATGCTCTTCCCATAGCATGATCCAACAGTCACTCCATATGAAACAATAAATAATGTGGTGTTGAAAACATGAGGAAAATGAAAGATAAATTTACTTTTTAATAGGAGCCACTACTTTAACATTTTTAAAGATTTCTTTTGTACTTGAAAGACAATAAGGAAGCCTTTGATTTTCTATATACCATTTACAGAGGTTTAACTATATATCACATAAATGCTTTCAGTTTTTATCCAAATGTGCTGTTAAATTACCCATGTAATTATCCCAAGAGAAATCATTATACTTTTTTATTGTTAATTTCATTAACACTTTAGTGGGAAGAGTTTGGTTGTATTTTAATTCAGCTGTAACAGTCTTTATTAGCACAATTAAAGGGATCATTTCTCTATTATTCTAGAGGGTGGGTTTTTTTTTTGCGGGGGTGTTTAATTACTGAGTTAAAGAAACAACAGAAAGCTAATGGGCAAAAAAATAGGCAATAATCTATGGTCAAACACGAAACACAATGCAGCTCCCCCTTATCCCAGTGGTGAAATCTGTTTTAAAAACACACTGCCATTAAAATGAAATTACAAGAGTTTCTCTCTAAAACGGGTGACGTGACATGACAGCTGTGTACACTTTAACGAGCCCTCCAACAACGAGCAGTAGCACTACCCTGAGTAATCAGCTAAAATCTGTTGCTGATACATCTCACAGACAGGTGTATTCATAGAATCATAGAATGGTTAGAGTTGGAAGGGACCTTAAAGATCATCAAGTTCCAACCCCACTGCCATGGGCAGGGACACCTCTCCCTGGAGNTTGAGGACTCAAATACCTGCTTACAGAGCCTTGTAAGAGCAAAGCGGGCACGGCTTTTGATATACTGCTATTATAACACCTTATTACTTCATCAATAAATGCAGCACCATCACTTCCCTGCCTCTTGAGAGCATCACCCTGCTGCTGAGCACGGTGCTTACACACAGTTCCACCCATCTAAACTGAGCGAGACCCCAGAATAACGTCGTGAGGGGCAATCCAGGCACAGGACAGTGGAGAAGGCGGAGCGCAAATGAAAACTGATTTCTAGAGACGAAGTTCAAAACTAAGACAGATGTTCTAAAGAGGGAAACAGGAGCCCGGGCTACTCCTGCAAAGGAATCCCTCATCCCAGATGAAGGTGGGACGCTGTTCTCATCTGCTTCCCGTTTTAAAGAAGAATTTTTATTGTCTTGAGCATCCGCATTCGGAAAAAGTTGAGAATTAGGGAGAACAAGGAATTAGGAAATACAAAAATCCAAGCAAATTCATATTCGTTGCTCTTTGACAGAGTAAAATTAATTTTTTTTTTTGTCTATAGGGAGTATGTCAATTTAAGGATAATCTGAGGGAGGAAAAAAAAATAATGGGGAGGTGTAAGACTTCTGAATAGATCCTCCTTCATTCCAGGGCATCCACAGTGTTTAAGGGAGAATGATGGGGAAAAACTGGATGGAGATTTCATTCTTTGGACTTTTGTTACGATTTTTTTGGCTGTGTTTTTTATTTTCCCCCCATCAGAGCAGGTGAAAAATCCAGTTCAGGTTAATTAAATAATAAAACCTTCTAAATCATTTGACTTTAAACATTTTACGACTTTCTGTCTACCTTGCAGCACTAAGCATAACTGAATATTTGTTCCAGAAAATTTTTGTACTAGAGGAAAGAACTGGAAAATCATGCAGCAAATGGGCATTCGTTTATAGGCAGAAAATCCCTGTACTCATTTTTTTCTGTCAAAGTTTTTGTGCACATTTTATGTGTACAAAAATATACAATATTAAAACTATTTATACTTATCATTGCAAGCAAAGCTGCGTGTCCATTCGAATAAAATTGTTTTTGTGTTAAAATGAACAAAGGATGAAAACAGTATCTTTGCTTTTTCCTTCTGTTTCCTAAACTGAATAAGATTCCTTGGAAAATATTTAAAAGGAAAAAGAGAAAGATCAATGAAAACATGCCAGGGTTGTGTTTTTCAACTAGAAGGGAAGGACAAAAGTTTAGGAATGTTTATAGATGTGTCTAGTTTAGCAGTTCGGTGTGTTGTATGTGACTTTCACAGTCTGCTGGCAGTTTGCAGGAAAGCCATCACACCTGTGACTTGGTTGTTGATTAATGAGTCTTTCAATTCGTCGCTGCCATCTGAAGAAGGGCCGTGGCCTTTCCAAGCTTCAGTGGTTTATTCGCCTTCAAGTGTAGTCCTACCAAGGTATCTTCCATAAAGAAAATCACACCCGGTTAAGGCTAATGAAAACCTCAATATGTCATTTTCTAGACAAGTCAAAAAGCATGTAAAACTAGACAAAAGATGTATTCAAGCAACATGAATGCAGTTTTGTCATAATCTGTCAATCTAAAGACTAACATAAAAAAGCTTTCTTCAATGACATTTTCCAGTGTCAACTATTAGAATGACAATTCTGAATTCCCTCTTTGCTACATGATGCAGGATGCATAATGGTCTCCCACTCTTCACAAAGGCTGCATTTTGTTCTTGGATCCCAGAAAGAAGTTTACAGGGGGGGAAAAAAACACCCCAACACAACAAACAAATAGGTTTTCTGGGCCAGTTTATCAGTCAGCATGAGAAATCTTCAAATCACAGTGACTATGCAGATTTAAAACTGACTTCTCACATCACAGAAGCTACTGAGACCCCAGTTCTGCTGTAAATCCCAAACTGTACAGGACACCAGAACGGTAAGGCCAGTTTGACTTTGACAACTGGGCCTGGAGAAGAGGCAACAAGATCTCTGGGACTTATCATTCTTCCTTCAGCAATTAGCTCCTGAATCTGGGCAGGACGGAGGAATTTCATCCAGGAGGGCCACCAGTTCTTACTACTCGCCTTGTGGTAGTAACAGCAAACGTTTCAAGGTCAAGAGAAAGCACACAGCTGTTCCCAGTCTCCTTCAGACAAAAACTAATGGGCCAACCACTTTCTAAGAAGACTGCAAGATAACTCAAATTAGCTGAGCAATTAAGTGTAACGAAAGCTGAGTCACCTCCCAGTTGTTGCCAACTAGGACCGTGAGCACCAGCAGTTCCTACAAACCAGTTTTGTATCTGTAGTCAAAAGAGCTAGGTTCTACCCCTGGCTTTGCTACAGACCAATTTTGCAACGAAGAATAAACCTGAAAGGTGACCTGCAGGACCAGATTTTCCATCTGTTTCACTTTGATATTAATACTTCCCCCTCTGCCTTACAGGGGATGTCTCAAATCATTACAGCTTGCAAGGAGACTGACATCCCCACGTGGAAACCGAATTACTCTCCACTACTAGGACTTTGGTGAAAATCCCTTATCTTAAAGATGCAGAAGGAAGAAACAACGGGTTGGTGGGCAAAAAACAGACGTGTAGCTCCTTGGCTGTGTCTTGTATCTTCTTCCTTTGTAGAAGTAGCAAGAAAGCCTGTAGATGAGACGAGTGGCTAAGCCAGGGCGTACAGTCAGAGCACTCAGTACTCTGCATGCATTAATACACATTTAGAGCTTTTGGATGCAGTTATAACCACTATATATCTATTAAGAAGGAAAACTCTGATCAGGAAGGCTCATATAGAGGGAGAAAAAAAGAACAGATAAGAAAACAAACGGGGTTATCTCCACTTAAGAACCCTTAGTGAGCAACAGGATGTGAGACAGAGTTGAAAGGAAGGCAAATTATTTGCAGATGAAAAGGAAGTATCTATTTTTAAGGAAAGCCAGCCAGGTCACGGGATGCCAATCACGAGGTTAATTAGATGGTGACAGAAAATGTTGAAGTCTCACACTTCCAAACACTGATTTGTGGTTGCAGGATACAAAAATATCAACTTATGAAGAAAAGATACATACTTTTAAAGAAGCCAGCAAAATGTGAATCCTAAAAGTAAATGCATACATGTATTATTAATACTAATACATTGTATTTACTTAGCGTTTTTCCCATCAAAACATATCAAAGGACATAGCAATGTGGACAAATGTTACCTAAAATTAAATGGGGAAACCGAGAGACATCATTAGAAGAATGGGGTTTAGCTCACAGGCCTATGCTCTAGCCAATTAGCTGTGTTTAATACAGTTTTGAACGCAAAATGCACTGCCAATACTATTTTTTCCTTTTTTTTTTTCCCTAGAGGCCAGGTTTGAGCAATACAAACAGTACCAAATTAGAATGAAACTTTAGAATCATAGAATGGTCAGAGTTGGAAGGGACCTTAANATTTAAGCAATTTTATAGCTATTACTTCAAAGATAGCTGACAAGTACACAATCCCATATCCTGTGTAGGCAAAAGCCTTACCATAAGGGACTTCCAAGTATCAAAAAGGAGCTCACATTAACCAAGATTAACTGGGATACGGCGCTCTCTTCCTTTTTAAAAGGGGATGTTGCTGGAGAATACTGGACTTTATTTTCATAGGATTCATCAGCACGAGTGCAGGAGAGACTGCCAACAACCAGAAAGGTCTGTGTACAGCAAGCTTCACCTTTGGGCTCCCTCACTTGTGAAATCCCTGCTAGGGCTGCAAGTCTAAGAGAGTCATCCAACCTCCGTGTAATTCAGGGTATCATCTCCCCTCTTGCTTCCCCCACCCACGTTCTGCCACCAGCACTCTAAAACTGGCAGGCAGGGAGCTGATCCCGCTTCTGGCAGATCCTTTAAGGTCAGAGTACAGTTTCATTAGCTGTGTCAGGAGAGGATAAGCAGATGGAGGATAATCCTTATGTTGACGGATGTGACACACACCTTGTTATTGACCAACTCATTTACAGAAAAGGCTCCTTGCTTATACAAGAAAGGTCAAAAAATCAGGTTTTCCTCAAAATCCCAGTGGTTTTTTTTTTTTTGGTACACCCAGCACGAGGGTATAAACTTGATTCCGTGGTCAACCAAGAGATGTGCAATAATGAGTTAATGTCTTTCACCTGCTCCTTTTGAAAGAGGAACAATGGTGCAGTGTCTTTCACAGCCTCCCCTGCGTTGTGGGAAGCCTGTTCTCACAGGCATTAAAAGGGGCATCCATTATCATCTCACCAAGCAGGTGGTGATTACCGCAGTATTAATGGCACCCCAGCTCTTCACCCGCACATCATTAATAGTTGACTTGTAGCTGTAACAACAATATGGATTTCCAATACCCAGCAATTTGGATACAAGGGGTCTGGGAGCATCTGCAGTTTAGGAGGAGGACTGGCTCGCACTTCCAAAAGCTCACTAGACGCAAGGCTGGCATCTTCCGCCACGCAGACGCAGTCTCTGCTGTGGCATCAGGCCAGTAGCTGCTCTTCCACCATTTCTTCCTTCTAGGAAGAAAATTGTTAGAGAACTTCCTACCTTTTCACACCCCCGGTACTTTCCCTCCTTCCTCGGACTCGGGCTTTTGTGGAGTTGCATGAAAAAAATAATCTTTCACAGGCAAACAAAGCGCCTGCAGTTTGCTGACATTCTTTTCAATTTCAAAACTACATAATACATTTTTCCATGTGTTGATAAACTGGATTTTTAAAAGAGCATTTTCTGGATATCTAGATAATCAACAACACAATGAATATAAACATTTTCTATAAATAGTTCGCCATATGGCTACCATTCTCAACAGATGGTGTCTGTGTATCCACTAGAATATACAAGAGCTATGCAGATTTTGCCCTGCAATCATTCAAAATCCTAAACAAGAATTTTTGACTTAATTTCAGTTTTATTAAGCTTAATCAATGGCAAAACATATAATTTTATCACCTAACTCTATCACGGGGAGCAAATGCCACAACTGTATTAACGAATTTACGCACAACAGGCAAATGGGCAAATACAGTCAGAAGGATTTTAAGAAAGAGAAATATTAGGTACAAGATCATCTTTCACAGCATAAAGGGATCTTCTCTATCTTAGGACAGCACCCTGCTGCCGAGGATATTCTTCACCTGCCTAAAAAACAGCTTCACTTGCGAGCAACCCAGCAGTATGTCAGACAGAATGCAGCCTGGACTACGTCAAGAAAAATTCTGGAGGCCTAAGAGTGTGAAATTTGTGCATATATTGCAGCAAATGTTACTAGAAAGCGCACGTATTTTATCCAGTTTTAGTAGAAAACAAACATTAATTTTTTTATAGTTTCCCCAAAGCCAATACATAAACAATTCCAGGTTTTCTACTCTGCTTTGAGAAACTGCTGTGCAGTTGAGAGGATCTATCAAAGGAACACATGGCTGGAAATAAACCACCTGGTCTATCCTCTTTCAACTTAAAACTCATACCAGCGCACAAACACTTTCTGGAAAAGCCTTCCTGAGCTACACTGGTTTTATCATATTTTATCATATTCTGATTTCCAGTCTAGACCTTTTTCATGGCAGTTTTTACCCACTTGAACAAATATTCTATTACCTTGCATAAGCTTTCCAGCTTGGTACTGTTTCTCACATGATGAATTTTATGATTCTGTGATGGTTTACCATAAATAATTGAGGTTGGAAGGGACCTTTAAGATCATCGAGTCCAACCATCAACAACACTGAATAAAACCACCACTGACCCATGTCCCTCAGCACCACATCTGCCTGGCTTTTAAATCCCTCCAGGGACAGCGACTCCACCACTGTCCTGGGGAGCCCCTTCCAAGGTTTAAGAACCCTTTCCATGTAAAAATTGTTCCTCATATCCAATCTGAAACTCCCCTGGTGCAACTTGTATCTTCTGCCTCTTGTCCCATTGCCTGTTCCTTGGGAGAAGAGACCAATCCCCCCTGGCTACACCCTCCTTTAAGGGAGTTGTAGAGAGCCAGAAGGTCTCCCCTTCAGCCTCCTCCAGGCTGAACACCCCCAGCTCCCTCAGACGTTCCTCACAAGACTTGTGCTCCAGACCCCTCACCAGCTCCATTGCCCCTCTCTGGATATGTTCCATCACCTCAATGTCATTCTCCTTGCAAGGGATCAAAAACTGGACACAGAGGTGGGGTTCAGTAATGCCCAGTGCAGGGGGGACAATATTCCCTTCTCAGCTATTAAGTTGTTATCATTCCTGTTCTTAAGATTTTGTACCTGACTGTTGTTGGCTTTGCCAATCATGAGTTCCCGTAGCTCCTGGAGTGCTCCTACTCACACACACCCGACCTTGTCCTTCCAAGCAGATCACTGCTTACGGCCCTGCACTAGCACCATCATTCTGTGAAACTTAAGGGCAGATGAGGGAAACCTAGTCATGGAGGAACGGCAAATTACTGCAGTATTGGAGAATGCCTTCACATGTTACCAAAATGCCTTGCTTGTTTCTCCTAATTACAGTGAGTGGAGTGTACATTCTTTGTCGTTATTTATTCAACCCACCTGAAAGTCCCATAGAACCACAGAGAGCAGGTCACATCTCAAAACCCAGTGAAATACTAGTTATTAGCTATGCACAAGTTGCTGAGATTCACCGAGTTGCACTTCTCTGAAAATAAGTGATCAGAGAAATACTTAACTGGTGTATCAGTGAAAAGGAGAGTACGTAAACAAGAAGGTTAATGTACAGTACTGTGTTTTGGGTTTGTGCCTCATCCTTGTTTTCACAGAATCATGGAATGGTCAGAGTTGGAAGGGACCTTAAAGATCATCAAGTTCCAACCCCCCTGCCCTGGGCAGGGACACCTCCCACCACACCAGGTTGCTCCAAGCCCCATCCAGCCTGGCCTTGAACCCCTCCAGGGATGGGGCAGCCACAGCTTCCTCGGGCAACCTGTTCCAGTGCCTCACCACCCTCACACCAAAGAACTTCTTCCTAATATCTCATCTCAATCTCCCCTCTTCCAGTTTAATACCGTTACCCCTTGTCCTGTCACTAGACTTCCTGACCAAGAGTCCCTCTCCAGCTCTCCTGGAGCTCCCTTCAGATCCTGGAAGGCTGCTCCAAGGTCTCCCGGGAGCCTTCTCTTCTCCAGGCTGAACAGCCCCAGCTCTCTCAGCCTGTCCTCACAGCAGAGCTGCTCCAGCCCTCTCAGCATCTTGGTGGCCCTGTGCTGGACCTGTTCCAACAGTTCAATGTCCTTTTTATGTGGAGATCTCCCTGTGCTCCACCTGCTAAACTGCCCTTACCTGAAGCCATGAGTTTTCTTACCTTTGCTTTTGCAGTTCTCTCCCCCATCCCATTGTGGGGGCAGTGAGTGACCAGCTGTACATGGAGGCTCAGGTGCTGGCCGGGTTCAACCTAACACAGACACTAAAGTATTTTTAAATACTCAGAGATCATGGCCAGGTAGTTAAAAAGAAGACATCATAGCTGATAAAGAAACTGCCAGACAATAACTATTTATCCTGTATGAGCAGAAGAGTGATTAAAACTTGAGATACACATGAATTAAATGATAACTAAAAGCACATGGTCTTCCCGTCTTAATATATGTGTTAGAGGTCAGGAACTCCTGTTTGGTCCTGAGGCACCTAAGGATGTACAAGTGAGTGCCAAGTTTTGAAAAAGCAGCATCTATCTGCGTAAGTATGCAGGATATTTTTAAAAACTTGAGTAAATAACAGATTAGCTGACTAGTAATGGGCTTATTATTAGCAGATATTATTTCAAGTGCTATTGAAATGTATGTTTTAATTTTTATTCTTACAGCTCAAACTATATTAAAAAAAAAAAAAGAAAAGACTAAGGAGCAACAGTAGAAAGGAAAAGAATCCATCTCTGTATCCCTTTACTTCATGGAAGTGAAACTTTACAGTTTTATAGGTATTAACTGTGAATAGGGATGAACATTAAGTTTTTTCTTACTGCTTAACATTATTAGGCTTTTCCTGATAGCCTTCTATGTTTTACACACCAGAAATAGAAAATATCATTACCCACACACATTTTTGATTTGAAAAATTTACTAAACACTTTTTCTTTTAAGACCATCTGAATGCGTGGATTGGATTCATAGGCTTGTGTAGAGCCAACAATGAGCAGTACACAACAATTCACTCCCTTTTTAACCAGTCTTAAAAGCTTTTTATTTTCCCCTAACCACCAACCAATTAATTTGCCTACTACTTGCTGGCTCGGGGACAATGCTCCCACAACCACCTCCCACCTATCTCAGTCATTAACTAGGTTAGGGGAGCATTTCCCTCGTAAATGAGTCCCCTACGCTTTTTTTTTTTTTTTAACTTTTTTTTTTGCACCAAAGAGAGAGCAGAGCATACTTATTTCATTTCATATGCAACAGAGAGTATTTCTCTTTAAATATAATTAAAAAAAAAAAAAAGTCCCTGCCTGACTAATCTGATCTCCTTCCATGACAAGGTGACCTGCTTAGTGGACAGCTGTAAGCTTAGATGTTGGTAAAGGTTTGACACCATGACACCATTTTCCACAGCATTCTTTGTCAGGACAAGGGGTAACAGTTTTAAATTGGAAGAGGGGAGATTTAGATGAGATTTTAGGAAGAAGTTCTTTGGTGTGAGGGTGGTGAGGCACTGGAACAGGTTGCCCAGAGAAGCTGTGGCTGCCCCAT
>VXBW01002441.1:246285-257144 GCA_013400375.1 Thinocorus orbignyianus
TGGGGCTGGCGAGGGGTCTGAAGCACAAGACTTGTGGTGAGGGAGCTGGGGGTGTTCAGCCTGGAGGAGGCTGAGGGGAGACCTTCTCGCTCTCTACAACTCCCTGGAAGGAGGGTGTAGCCAGGGGGGGTTGGTCTTTTCTCCCAAGGAACAGGTGATGGAACAAGAGAAAACAGCCTCAAGTTGTTCCAGGGGAGGGTTAGGAGGGATATTGGGAACAATTTCTTCACCAAAAGGGTTGTGAAGCCTTGGAAGGGGCTCCCCAGGGCAGTGGTGGAGTCCCTGGAGCAATTTAAAAGCCAGGCAGACGTGGTGCTGAGGGACATGGGTTAGTGGTGGACTAGGTGCTGGACTGATGGTTGGACTCAATGACCTTAAAGGTCTCTTCCAACCTAAATGATTCTATGAAATACACCCTAATATCACTGTGTACAGGTAAACTTTTTTTTTTCCCCTGCACGGAAGTAAGTATTAAGGGAAAGTTTTAGCACATGTTTAGAAAAGAAGCAATTAAATACCTACAGCCCTTCACTTTACAAACTGATGGTTCTGACTCTTTCCTAGTACTGCTCTCAGTTTTGTTAAACTCATGTCAAGAGACAAATATCAGAAATGGAATGGGCCCATCATAAACAGCAGGCTAAAATAATCACAAACCCTTTCAGCTTAACTCCTGAGCACAAGTAAGGCTGAGATTTATGTAATTTTAGGAAAGATCATGGAGATAGACTTATAGATAGGGCTCAGTTGAGTCACTTGCAAGTCACTTGCTGACTTGAGTTGCCACGAGACCAGCTAGAGTTGGCTAAGCCAGTTGGAAAACATGAGCAGAAATACTTTAGCTGTGCTAAAAGTTAAATCACGTAAAGACAAGGCATGTTGGAGATGCTGGTGGCTATGGCAGATACTGGATTAGCAACCCTGCTTAATGATCACAACGGGTTTAAACGATCTGTTGGTCTGCAGAGAAGAGTAGTTTAAATAATAAATTCATAAGCTACTCATTAATGGCTTGCATAATGCCACTTGTAGATGAGAATTTCCGTATCATGTAAAAGGGCAACAAATGGAGACATTTTTAAATTAGGAAGGATGACAACAATTAGGGCACTTATTAAATAAAAAAAAAAAATATTAAAAAATGCAACAATAGATGATATGACAAAGGTGTGAAATACAGAGGACAGAGAAGACATATATGTGACTTCTGTCTAAACTCTATAAAGAGATTAAAAGGGAAGTGAAAAGTGTTTAAAGATATCAGAGAAGATGAAATGTTTCCTCTGCAAATCACAGCAGTCTTCTCTGCTCCCTTTGCCTCGTATTGACGACATCAACATGAAGGGAAGCTCAAGAACCAGCTTGAGTCTAAGACTTTTTATTAGAATCTCTTTTGAAAGGGCAAACTACTTCATTTTTAATGAAGGACAAGTGTTAGCAATCAGCAGGAGAACTATCAAAGAAAAAAAAAATTAGTACTGAATTGTCTCAGCTATTTAACATAAAAATGACACTACTGGTACAGACCAAAAAGTCCATGAAGTCCCACATTCTGTCTGCTAGTGGGTGACAGACGATCTCAAGAGCAGAAACAAATGGCACATTTTCACCAGCATAATTTTTTACTGCAATTGTACTAAAACTTTGGAAGATAACATTTTGGGTGGGGAAAGAATTAGTCATAGGAAAATTAAGAAAGAAGACAAGAAATAGACTGTACAAATATTTTACATATGACATTAAATTAAATTCTTAAGACTAACTGCTAGGGATAAATTGAGAAAATTGCATAAAGACATTTTTGACATGCAAATCCACACACTTTTGAAATTGTCACTCCAGTTTCTAAATAGAGAAACAGTTCGGTTTAAAAGATGAATGATATGACCATATTAGATATCATCAGGAGGATTCAGAATTAAGAAGTGAATGTAAAACCTCTTATTTTGCAACATGGAAGTTTTCTAATTTTCACAAAGATATAAGTGGCAAATTTTAAGCCAAAAATGCCCATTTATCCACCTACAATGTTGTGAATTTAACAAATTGCTATTTCTGAATTTTACATGAATCAATTCTGCATTAAATATACCTGGTTACCAATTAAGCAGTTAAGTTTTAAAAGTTAAAAAGTGATAATATATTAAAATCAGATCCATTAGTTGAAACTATTAAGGAAACACTTTCTATTTGTAGCTACACTTGTCATGCACCCAATCATTCCAGATTCACAGCAACTTAAATAAACATCTCTGTGCTATACAGCTGAAATCTCCCTGAGCAATATGGGTTTGCAAAAGTCACTACTTTCTTCTTAAATCAGTACTTCAGGGCAAAACCAACATGTATTCAGGTCTCAGACAGCAAGGACATATCAAGTTTCTCAAAACAGGAATTGAAAACCATCTTTGTATAGATCAAATACACAGTAAGTATCTCCTTTTTAAGACTGAACATTTAAAAATAAATGTATCACTTATTTTATAAATTTCAGCAGTAAAATATTTGTGCATTGACTATTGCAAAGTAAAAAAGACAACAGGGAAGTGCAATTATTTGCCAAAATCCCATTACCTGTGTGCCAGCAGCACCCTGAAGGTCATCTGATTCAGTCTCAAATAACTTGGCAGCAAGTTTGACCAATCCCAGTTCCATTCAGTAATGGTTGACTGTTGATACATGGCAAGAAGCTATTGTTAGTTATTAATCAGTGTTAATATGATCAGTAAATTAAAGCTCCAGCTGTGATATACTAACCAAGAAGGAGGGGGGTCTAGAACAAGGACTTAGACAGATGATATCAATCATGTCCGCAGAAAAAGGGTTTTATTCCAATAAGACAGCAATTAATTTATAAATCCATTTGGGGATGTAGTCATTATTTATAAAAAGATAAATCAATTTTTTGAACCGTTATTCTTCCAACTGTTAATGGCTTTCTGCCCAACCACTTTGTCAGAGAGCTTGACTCTTTGTTTGAAAAGCAAAATAATTGGCAACTTTTTATGTAACAGTAATTTACATTTTCTGCTGTCAGCAAAAAGTTTGTCATGAAAAACTTGGTGTAGCTGGAATTCTAGACGTAACCTGTACTGTAATTAGAGTGATGGTTTACTTGTCTATTGTTTTGTAAGGCACTCCAGTCACCAGATGGTTATTACAAACAGCAGTAAGTCTAGACAATGGGAACAAATATAACTCCATATTGATTATTTAATAAATAAAAGCAATCTGCAATAATGGTGAGCAGACAAAAGACCACACACAACATTCTTACCTTTACAAAACAGTAACTCTTGTTGTATAATACTAATTTTCATTGTCTGTAATGGTCACATAGTGACTACATTTCAACATTATCAGGAGTAAATTATTTGAAAAAATATTGTTGTAATGCTAAAATAGCACTGAGTAGTTGTTTAAAAAAATTAAGCAAGTCAAAATAGTGGAAATAAACTTAGAAGTGTAAAGGATATCTTGCAGCGCATCGTCTTCTCCTTACAGATGGCACTTGGTTCTTCTCAGAGAGCAGAATCAGTGCAACCCCTCCCCTTCCTTACATCTTTATTTTATTATCTTCCTTGTTTTAATTTAATTTTCTCCCTAACCCTCACCTTTGGCATGCACTTAAAAAGTCATGTAGAAAAATAGAAGTGAAACACAAAGCAAGAAAAGAATTATAAGCCAAAGAAAGAATAATTCAGTGTGAAAGTGGGAAGTGAATGAAGAAGTAACAGTGAACAACTGATAAATAAGAAAGGAGGGAAAAAGAGTCAACTGAGAGAACAGTGGGAGTAGAAGAACACAGCGGGGAAAACAGGCAACTGTTCTACACTCCACATTGGATTAAAAATAGATAAGGAAATAGGAAGGAAGTACATGTAAAATCAAGAGGACTAGAAAGGAGAAGCTAAACACCCAGCAGCAACAGCCATGAAAGCAAACAGGAAAATCTATAAGTACACTAGATAAAAATTCAGTCCACCAGGCTGATCTGTTCTGTGAAAAAATAAGGCATGTGTTTGAAAAATAGTCACTTCAGGAAAGGAAAACCACTTCTTTGTAGCACTTTTCGTCGCTGATCCCGTTGAGGAGTGGCACAGCTTAGACTTAATCAGACAATAGAGGAGCAGCAGCACTGGCAGAGATTGAGGTGTCAGGACAAATTGATAAAATCAAGAGCAACAAGTTACTAGGACCAGATGGTGATTATTCAAGATTTTTACAGGAATGTAAGAACGAAGGGGCTGAATTGTTAACAGAAATGACACACTTCCTAGAGTCAGCTACTGCACGAGAGGGCTGGAAGGTAAGAAATTTACATGTCATTAATAAAAATGCTAGGATTGATCTCAAAATAGCAGTTCAGTGGCCTTTGTTTCAGGAGCAGTAAAATTCACAGAAATTATGATTAAGTATCTGGCTAAACTGGACACTATAGGGACGAATCAGCAAAACTTCAGAAAAGAAGAGTGAACCACCCTAATGAACTGCAATTTTTTAAACAAAAAGTATATGGAATGCTTACTAAAAAATATCTTTCAGAAGTTCTGAAAGTAATTTATTTTAAGAAATCCTCTACTGAGTAAGCTCATATTACTATATATAATATTATTATAACCTATAATACATTGTATAGCATAGTGTAACACAAGCAGTCTCTGTTTAGAGCTGAACGTGTATATCACCATGCCTATTCCAACTGATCCTTCTGAGTGAATAGCTTTAAAAACCAATACTTAATTAATTCATTAACAAAATACGTTGTGAAACCAATAGCTTGCTGGGGCTTAGAATTTGCGAAAGGGCAACACATTAGCTGGTGTATTAAAACCACATCTAGCTACAACAGATCTGAAGAAAATCAAGAAATTAATCATGGATTATAAACTCCTAAGTTTAATGGCAGCTGTTAACCAGTAAGAAATGAATTTAAGAAGAAATATATCCTTTGAGAAGAATAATTGGCATCTCCTGCAGACACTGGGGATTGCTGTCACAGGAGACCAGACACAGGGCTATACTGACCACTGTTTTATAAACACACAGCCCCACACCACTAAATAAATGTGCAATTTTATGTGAAATGAAATTAAATTATTTAATAATATTATTAACCCCTGGAAATACATCACTGTCAACGATAGGGTTGGCACACGGTACTTTAAGATTCACGATCTGCTCCTTTTTTCTTTTAATTTTAAGGTACTTTTCCACATTCAGGTAATAGACTTTACGCCCAAAGTTTACAAAATCCAAAGCAATTTAGAGTGAACTATCCCTTGTCATCTGTTGATTAATAGAGCACTGCAAACCTGTCATGTAGCAGAAGAATTCTGCCCTGAGTTGTCACTCCTTGAAGGTCTTATTCTACCACGGTATTAATGAATTGAGAATTGAGGCATGGTAAACTGTTTTCTGCATTTCAAATTGGAGCAAGTGATTCTGTAGCCCCTTAAATTCTATGAATTTAAGAAAAACATAAAGGGGCTAGTGGAAGGAAGGGGAAAAAAAAAGGATATTTTCAAATAAAGCATGTTTCTCTGGAGTGAGAAGCCTTGTGAAATTGGTATTAAACTCCTTTTTCAGGATATTAACACTGTTATTGCAATGACAATGACTAAGCACTCATTAAAACCAAAAAAACCCAAACAGATGTGTTTCACAGCAACACAGCTGATGAAATGGTCCAAAATGCTCAAAACTGGGAAAAGAGATTACACTACTTAAAAGTGGAGTCGTACCGAAAAAGGATGTCTTTCCACCACAAGTCTGCAAAGTAGATTTCATGCCACTGTAAGACCATTTATTTTTAAATATTTGAAACTAAGGGGTAGAATCGAAACTGTAGAGGACGGATTAGGAAGACTTGAGAAACAATGGTGTGAGATTTTTTTAACTGCCCAAGTTCTTCACCATTTTCTGCGTAATGAATTGTCATGTGACATGCTGGCAGAGATTTAGGCAACTACATCTATTTTCTTTAGCTGTTACATGATCAGAAAACTAATTTATATAAGTAAATTATAATGCTTCACATATAACTAATATGGCTTAATGAAAACCAGTGAAATACGTGCTTTCATTTTTTTTGTGGGTTGGGTTTTTTTGTGGGTTTGTTTTTTTTTTTTTCTTGCTTATTCTCACTGTTCTGTTAAATCTCTGTATTTTCAAAGCTTCCTTTACTGTTCAACATTTCTGTGAAAGACTCATCAGGAAGATTCTGGATGTGCACTTGGAGTTTTGCCATGATTTTTCAAAGGACTAAGACCAGCCCTAAGTACCACGACGCAGACGTAATAAATGTCATTGCTACTAATGGGCTTTCCTTCACTATACTGAACTAACACAGAAAGTCTAAGTAAATGCAAATTGCTCTTACATGCAATAACTCTGATAAAAGAAAAGGACAATAATGGCTTTTTGAACATCGTGCCACTGTAGAGGGTGCCCTCATTAGACTCCAGAGTAATAATATTCCTTTGCACTTCATCAAACGTGAACGCGTGTAATTAATTCCGTTTTCATCATTTCAGTCTCTGTCATTACCATGATCATAATAAGATCGACAAGTAAAAATTATACGACAACCAGGGTTTCAGGTTTCCACTAACCTGATTGAACACTTTTGCACAAGATTTTCTGTACACCTCAAAGGGGTTGAAGATGGGCTGCTCTTCCGTGCCCTTCAGCGTCAAAGGCAGGCACTGACTGGAGGTGACACCGTCTTCAGAAGGATTCTCGCAAGACAGCTGCTCTTTCAAATATTCCTTTTGGAAGGAAAAACAACCACAAAACAATCTACGTGTGAAATTTGCCTAAATTTCAAGTGTTATTTTACAGTGTGCTTGAGAGAATTTCCTGGAATTAAAGGAGGGAATAAGTAATCTCTTACAAGTAGAAATCTTTTTAAGAGCAACAACATTTTGAAACAAACAATAAATAGCCTCTATGAGTATCTGTCCAATGGAAGAAAAACAGAAAAATTTAAGGTATTGTTTGGAAATGATCACCAAATTTTGTGTATCACTTCTCATTTTACATATATATATATATATATATATACACACATATACACACACACACACACACACACACACACATATATATATGTTAGGTATATGTGAAAGAGAAAACCAAATGTTTTCTATGAGCTGTTCTAATGTAAGATGGCTATTATATGATTTATCTTTCACTACAAACTATACACAAACATCTAAAGTTATTTTTTGGAAAGCATTAAATAGTTTATACGTGACTACAAATTAATTGTTTGATGAACATGTTCAAACCAGCTGTTTAAACACAGGAAATAAATATTGCCCCACTCTTCCAAGCTATTTTTAATTGTTTAAGCATTCAAAGACTAGAAGTCATTTATGATTTACATGGCAATTTTAAAAACTATACTGTAACAGACGCGGGATTGTTTTGGCCACAATCGTTTCTGTTTTCACTTCTTAAACTACTGTGTAAATAAATTGTCATTGCATGCCAATAAAGTGTTTTGATTAAATAGGACCATTTTACCAAGAGCTAGATAATGAAACACTCACAGATCTATTTGCTGCGAGGACTGCTGTGATTAAAGAGTTTATTGTTATTAAAATGAAGTCCGTCATGACAGGATTGCCATAACATTGAGCAAGTACTCAAGGTGAGTCTTCATTAAGATGGGTGGATGCAAACGCTCCTCTTACTTCACAGTAGTACTGAGATGATGAAAATTTTCAGACCTGGGTGAGGAAACACGTGAACTACCCACCAAGGCACCCCGTGGTCCCCAGTGGGTCTTTCTGAAGGAAGAACTTCACCATCGGATCAAATTGATCCAACTGTGGTCTGACCTGAAAGGCACAAGTCTATTCCCCACTCACACAGACTGTCTCTGCTCATCCCTCGTGCTGCCACAAGCACAAGTTGTGAATTCAACCAGGAGAAAACAAGAAAAAAAAAGGTTTCAGCCAGATAAACAACCTGTATGATTTCTAGTAGTGAAGTACAAAGTGGGGCTGAGGAGTGGGAAGCACAAGGGCAAGAGAAAGAGCAGGACTGTCTCTCTGCTGGCTGCAAAGGACTGCCAGGACTGGTTCAGACAATCATGGAATCACCTTAGAGTAGTTGAAAGAAAAAAAAAAAAGAAAGGAAAAAAAAAAGAAAGGAAAAAAAAAGGCAGAGCTTTTTAGTTTAAGGCAACAGCATAACCCACAGCTGTGAAAATACACCCCAAACTCCTTCACCTGTTTCTTCTCAGCCTACAAAAGTCTCTGGGTTTTTTCCCCCATTCATTCGTGTCTTCATGCCACAACAACCATTATAGTTGTGGTGAAGGGGGTTATTTAAAACCTATCTCTAGACATCTACCAATTTCTCATAAAAGTAGGATCACAGAATCATCTAGGTGGGAAGGGACCTTTAAGACCATCTAGTCCAACCACCAACCTAATTGATAAAACCCCATCACTAACCCATGTCACTCAGCACTATGTCAACCCATCTTTTGAATCCCTCCAGGGATGGTGACTCCACCACTGCCCTTGGTAGCCCATTCCAAGGCTTCATAACCCTTTCCATGTAAAAATTGTTCCTAATATCCAATCTGAACCTCCCTGGTGCAACTCAAGGCAGTTTCCTCTTGTCCCATCGCCTGTTCCTTGGGAGAAGAGACCGACCTCTGCCTATCTACAACCTCCAAGGTACCACCTCCCACGCACACATTTTTACAGAATCTATAGACAGTTCTAAGGCAACCCAGCCCTCTGGGTGTCACAGGGTGAGCAGAAGCAGAGTCTGTGGGGTTTTTCTTTCAGTAGAAATATTGGAAATCGCTGTCTGTGCCTGGCAGGGTTTGAAGGTTTCCAGCCACGTACAGCTCACCTCCCAGTACAGGTGTTTTTCTGCCCTTGGGAGTATCGTGGATTTATGTTTAGACAAAGGGACTTATTAAAATGGTAAATGCATGACTTGGAGAACTCCTTTAGTACTGCGCATATTGCAGACCCCGAAAGGGTCATGTTTCAAATGTGTGAAAACAGATAGAAATGAAATCACATTTATAAACACATGAGCTACATCCTCACTATGATGGCATGGAAACAAGAGCACGGGATATTATTGAGCCTGACATCTCAGGAGAGCTCCTTTCTCTTTGGTAGCCATTAGTGAGAAACGCTTTTAAAAATATTTTAATTTATTTTTTCTTAAATACACGAAGAATGAAGGACTGTAGGCTGGTTAAGTCCTACAGTGTCTATTTTAGATCTTTATAACATCACAGCTCTGTTTCCAAATACAGCTTCCAAGAATCTATATCCCTTTCCCCTCGCTTTTCTAAGGAAAATTACTGAGAACAACAATTTTCTGTCTCATCATTTTGTTCTCTATTCACACGCAATTATCAAGCGATGTAGCATAAAGGTTTCCAAATTAATTTTAAGAACACCATCCCCTGATAGTCCACGGAGTCTCCAAACAAAAGGACGGACCTTTGATCAGACAATCGAGTCTATTTCTTGGCAGCCAGGCACATTAAATGTAATCTAAGTTACGGAAAATAATATTGAAAAGTGCATTATCATAACACCATGCTAAGCATTAAAATGTTTTGTAATGGTTTCAAAGGCAATTTGAAGCCCTTCTGTGAGTCAAGCTGGTCAGGATTTTTTTCTTCTTTCTTTTTTATTTTTAAAAACAAGACAGTTTTTTCCACTGAGAAATGTTCTATATTTAACAAAGCTCTTGCTAACTGCAGAAATTCAAGGAGAGACACCTGGGATGTGGAAAGTCAGGCTGAAGTCCCTCTTCCACCTAATTCTCTCAGCCTCCTACCTCCTATTGGAGCTGCTCCACTTTGTATAAATAACCAAATACCCGCAGGAGTCGGATCGTGGATCAGGGTCTCCAGAACCCGGTATGGGCATTCTACCCCTTCGGTTAGAGCACGATTCTATTTTTGACCCTAGAAGTTACAGAATGGATTTTTATAGCAATTTATAAGAGGCAAAACAATGCCACCAGGGGAAAAGGACAGAGTTCTGTGCTGGTTGCTACTGGTCTAGTGGTTTGGGCAGTCAGCTTGGATGTGGGAGATGCAGATTCTACTCCGTGACCCAAACCAGGGAGAATAAAGATCTGAGCCTGCGTACCTCACCCCCTGGGTGACTGCCCTGACTGCTGGATGAGTCTCACCTCTGTGCCTGGCAAGATCATGGAGCAGACCCTCCTGGAATCTCTGCTGAGGCATGTGGAAAATAAGGAGGTGATTGGTGACAGCCAGCATGGATTCACCAAGGTCAAGTCATGCCTGACAGGTTTGGTGGCCTTTTATGATACCACCATAGCCTTGGTAGACAAGGGCAGGGCAACAGAGGTCATCAACATGGACTTATGCAAAGCATTCAACACTGTCCCACACAACCTGGTCTCAAAATTGGGAAGTCAAGGATTTGATGGATGGACCACTCAGTGGATCAGGAACTGGCTTGATGACCACACTCAAAGGGTTGTGGCCAATGGTCAATGTCCAAGTGCTGGCCAGTGATGAGTGGTGTTCCTCAGGGCTTGATACTGGGACCAGTGCTGATTAACATCTTTGTAGGAGACACAGACAATGGGATAGAGTGCACCCTCAGCAAGTTTGCTGATGACACCAAGCTGTGTGGCATGGTTGACACTGCAGGGAAGGGAAGCCATCCAGAGGGACCTGGACAAGCTGGAGAGGTGGGCTAGTTCAACCAAACCAAGTCCAGGGTCCTGCCCCTGGGATGTGGCAATCCCAGGCACAAAGACAGGTTGGGCAGAGAATGGCTGGAGAGCAGCCCTGAGGAGAAGGACTTGGGAGTGCTCATGGATGAGAAGCT
>VXBW01002441.1:257334-302757 GCA_013400375.1 Thinocorus orbignyianus
TGGTGGGAGGTGTCCCTGTCCAGAGCAAGGGGGGTGGAACTCGATGATATTTACACAGAATCTTTATGGTTGGAAGAGATCTCTGATGTCCTTCTTGTAGTGAGGGGCCCAGAACTGGACACAGCCCTCGAGGTGAGACCTCACCAGTGCCCAGGACAGAGGCACCATCACCCCCTACTCCTGCTGGCCACGCTGTTCCTGACACAGGCCAGGATGCTGGTGGCCTTCTCGGCCACCTGGGCACACTGCTGGCTTGTGTTCAGCTGGCTGGCCACCACAGGTCCTTTTCTGCTGGGCAGCTCTCCAGCTCTATAAGCCTGTAGTGCTGTTTGTGATGGCTGTTGTGATCAAAATGCAGGATTCAGCACTTGGCCCTATTAAACTTCATCCTACTGGCCTTGGCCCATCAATCCAACCTGTCCAAGTCCCTCTGTAGAGCTTTCCTACCCTCAAGGAGATCAACACTCTCACCTAGTTTGGTGTCATCTGTGAACTTACTGAGGGTGCCTTATCCAGACTATCAATAAAGATATTAAACAAGACTTGTCCCAGAATTGAGTCCTGAGGGACACCACTGGAGACCAGACGCCAACTGGATTTAATCCCATGAATCACACTCTCAGGGCATGGCCAGCCAGCCAGTTTTACCCAGTGAAGAATACACTTGTCTATGCCACGATCTGCTAGTTTCTCCAGGTGAACACTGTGGGGGATGGTGTCAAAGACCTTACCAAAATCCAGGTAGACAACGTTCATGGCCTTCCCCACATTGAGAAGGCAGGTCACAGGGTCACAGAAAGAGATCAAGTTGGTTAAGCAGGACCTTCCTTTCATAAACCAATGCTGGCTGGTCCCTTCCAACTCCAACCATGATGCTCTCATTACGTGCTATTTTGGGAAGCCTTGCTCACCACCTTCTCCTCACTTCGTTATACTTAAGGTAATCCTGAATGTGCTCCAGGTGAAAAGGTTTGGGTTGGAACCGCGTTACAGCAATAATTTTCACTTCACTTCCTGAACCGCTTCATCGTTTGAGATGAAACTTGAAAAGACCCTGTGTGGTATTAATTTTAGGTTGCCATCTCCACGTACCTGCTTAGGCTGCTTCTACAGGTTCCACACGCAGATGCACAGAGGTTGCTCTTAAGCCTACGTTCAGGAACTAAACTCAGTTGGCTCCAATTTTCAGAAGCTGGTACTGAGCTGCTCCCTGTTGCCTTCACACAGGCAGAGCAGCCTAATAATTTTTTTTTTTCCTACCATTTTTTAATTTTTAAAGAAGAAAAATCCTATATTTGCATTATTTTGCATGTTAGGATAAACACTTCTGCGCGCTTGCAATGATCTTAACAGCACCTGCTTAGGCATCCCAGGAATAGCAATTTAGTAATTAAAGCTAATAAACAGAACTTTCTTAATTAAGCTGTGTTATCACACAGTTTAAGCAAGCCTGTGTTTATTTCGGTGTAGGAAATCAGAATGCTGTGGGTAACTTGGGGCAATTTAGTACAGCCTCAGAAATAATGAGATAATTCTTTTACGTTTCCCAAATTTCACGTGCAGCAAACAAATCTGAATTTGTTTACTGCAATTTTGAAAGCACTTTAACTCAACAGTTATCTAGATTAAGTAAGGTTATCGCGTGTGCATTCACTTCCTCAGCACAGCCATAGGGTTTGTTCGTTTGTTTGTTTTTTAAATCAGGAGAACTGATTTACCACTTTTAATTTTACTTCCTGTGACAGTCAATTTTTCAATAGTCTTGTGATTTTTTTCTTTTTTTTTTTTTTCTTTCTTCCTTTTTTTCTTTCTTTTCCCCCTGCACCGTGTTCAAACTCTTGAAATTGTGTCTACGGTCTACAATATGAATCTGAAGGAAGTTTATGAGCCATACTGCTGTTTGAGTACATAAATAAAATCTACATTGTTTCCCATAAAGTAATCTTTTCTGTACAAATCCAGAAAAGCCTAAACTGAGCGGATTCTATTACGATATAATATGGGATTTCATATTGACTTTAAGAAGCATTATCACCTCCTTGACTAACCCTTAGCTGCCAGCAGACGCTGCCTCAGGCCAGTACACACCTAATTGCTCGGTAAAAAGGCCGTTTCCCTACCTCATTGAGCCGGATGATGTGATAAATTTGCCTCAGGTACCCGCTGCCACCTGGTTTGTGGCAGATATCCAGGACCATCATGTTTATTTTCTGCTCAGTGAATCCCAGTGCAATACCTCCTTCCTCTGGCACTGCACCTTCCACTGTGACTGAGGCACTAGAATACAGAAGGGATAACAGATAGTTTTAAGTTAAATTTCAAAAAATCAAAATATTGAAGTCAGCTGCAACGACACTTCTTTAAAAAAGAACTTATTACAGATTTGACTCACACAAAACAAATGCTCCTGTATATATATATCCTAAAAGCCTTTGTACAAATACATAATAAATGCTACATAATACGCTTTTATCATAGAAATTTAAATTATCTTAATCTGAAAAATGAAAGCATAAAACACTCTTTACTCTAAGGACATACAAGCAGCAAATATTTTTTAATTTTCTTTTCCACCAGGGAAGTATCTTTGCTGCCAGAAATGGCATTTGCATTCGATCTTTTGTACATTTTTCTTTGCCTGTCGCTGCACACATTAAAGCCTAATTAACATGTCAGAAAGGTAGCCATTACTCTAAGTATAGGTTAGAAGTTTTAAATTGAAGTCTTTTTCTTCCCACCCGTATGGTGGTAACCATTTCACAGGTACCTATTTGCCACTTGTTGCACTTTTTTGCTCTGTGCTGTTCCTTGATTTTCCTAAGAAATATCTCCGTGAAGCTTCTGCAAGAAAATCCGGAGGTTAGAGACCCAAATGGCTTGGAAAAAAGCGTGTGTTGACAATTCTGACCACTGCTGGACTGCTCCCTCTGCATACAAACACCAGTCTCCAGCTCTGTGCTTGCTTAGTGTTAGACATTGATAAAGTATCAAGAAAAAAAACACAACCACAAAGTGCTAAAACTAATTCTTTTCCTCAAACACGAGAGCTGAAAGACAGATAGACGTTGGCACCTCGATGCGTGCTGTCAAGACCTTGAAAGACCACAGAATATATTATCCCTTCCACAGCCATTACTGGAGTAATTTAAAATATATCAAAGAATTTTGAATTTAAGAAAAATAAACCAAAATTTTAGTTCTGTAGAGGTAAAACAACAAAAACAACAAAAAAAACCCAAATGCTTTGGCACAGTGAGCTGTGAGTTTACTGCTGAGAGCGTGCCGTGATTAGGAAGTTAGTTCTGCTGAAAGTCGGTGTTTGACCCACAGGATCTCTGAAACCCTCCACAGCTGCTGGACATTAAAGCCAATATTGCTTCCACATGCAGCTTCGGAATGTCCTACGGAGCACATAGTTTGGAAATATAAGCTGTAATTTTGTTCTTTGCTGGGTGGAGGCAAGCGATACTCTGTTATTACGGCGCGCTTTACAGGAAAGCTTCGGAGAAATTGATGCTTAAAATCAAAGCAGGCATTAGGGCTGATCTTTTGGTGCCGTGCAGGGACACAGCCTGAATTTCTGGTTGAACTTCTGGGCGACTGACATTGAAAAAGTTGAGGACCTCTGACAAAGGAGTGTGTCGGTGTCAGCGCCCAAACCGTATCCTTTCCTGTCCGTCACTGCGCAGGTGAAGCAGATGATTGGATTCAGCCAGCGCTGTGATTAATGAGTTCCTCTCCAGATTTGGGACTGCCTATCAATCATGTCATTAGGGAGAATGTGCCCTGGAAGAGGCAGACCTCAGCCAAGGAATAACTGCATTCATCTTCATCTGTGTATGCACCCAGCCAGCCACGTCAGGGTCACCAGGATGAAAAACAATAATCTTCAACTCGACAAATCACTTTGCAAAGACAGACGTTGCTTTTCTTCTCGGGACACGTGTTCTTCGGAATCCAACGTGACTGTTTACAGCTACCACCAAGTGAAGGTTATTTTAATGAATAGTAATGCTGCCAGCCAGCACGCAGGACAGGCAGTGCATGCAACTGCCACTTTTGGAACCTTTCACTGACGATTTTCCTAGTTTTTAGAGGATTTTGGTTTCTTTTTGTTTGTTTGTTTGTTTGTTTTTTTTAAATTATTTTATTTTTTAATTTTCCCAAAAACTAAGTTAAATTTGCATGCCATAATGGAAGATATGAAGAACCCATATCACACTGAGACTTCTTTACAAAGCTAGCAGTCCTGATAACAATAAGGTAACACAAAATCCAGCAGGACTTTTGCTTATGAAAACCCAGCGCACTTCAAAGACGTGTCCACAACCGCGTAGGTGAACCCCAAATAAATTTTACAAATTTATGATTTCTATTTTCTCCCACACACTGTATCTATTAAGAAGTCTAAACCCATTTATAAATATAAATATGTACAAAAGCATGTGCACACAGTTACCCACAAAACCCTTTAATTATGAAAAGGTTATACCAAACATAGTTTTTACACCAACTTAGATTTTCAAAGGTAACCATTCCTATTTCAAACAAATGACATATCATGAGTCTTCTCTTCAAAGATCTGCTTTTAGCTTAGTGAGTATGTGACCCTCCTTAGTTTAACAGATATTTGAATTTCAGCTTTAATACATTACTTCTATAATTTAAATTTATAATATTTTCTCACTACGTTGTGTATCTCAGCCATTTAGTAGCTAGGTTATTTTTTCCCCCTGAAACTGACTCATGATATTTGGATATCAAATGGAATAATAACATTCATGCTAAAACTCTATTGCAGAAATCCCACTGAAGTCAGAGGACTTAGTTTTTTAACTGTGTCATACAACAACTTGCTTGGAGAGCTGATAATGCATTCTTCAGTTTCTTAAACTCAAAACCAGGAGCCTCAACCACAGACTACTTCTCGTGCTGGTTGACACTGTACACACAGAGAAAATGTTTTCCCAAACTCATTTCCCACAGCCTGATACCTGATGATAATACAGTATTTTTGCAATATGTTAGAAAACAGAGTAGTACATTGATTTAAAATTCTCAGTTTCAGAAGTACAAATACTAAAGTTTAAGAAGTTATCCACAGTACTGCTTTACCCTGTATTTCCATTATTTAGGAAACACCTATTCTCCCAGTGACATTAGAAATTGTATTGTGGAACCATTCTGTTAAGTATCACTTTACACATTATCATTATGGGTTTTTTATTCTACGGCTCTTTCAGTCACTGGCATCTGGCTTCAATCTTTTAATCACTGGATTAGAGCTTGTAAATTAGTATTAAATGGAAATGTAAGGATTACGAGGGTCGATGTCAACGAGCATTCGCGTGACACTATTATTGCTTAGTGCTGCTCACATCAAGTGACTTGCTCCCAGAACCAGCATTCCATCCCTTCAAGTCTGATACCAGTGATTCCGACCTACAACCATCACATCCTTCGTTCATATGGACAGGCACTGTCAGAACAGCAACGACCACAACCCTCAAGAATACTCACTCATTAGAGAAAAGCTATCTTATTTAAGGCATGTAACTCCAATAAATCTAATATTGGAAAGCTGATGAGCAGTACCTTTACAGAATGGCACCAGACTGGACTAGGAACACATTGACATGTACACAACTCCTTGAAAAATCATTATAAGGATTTAAAACGCCGGGACCTTAATGTCAAATCTGCGAGGGAGGTTGATATTTCCTCAGAAAGGCACAGCAGGGGACTCTCCCTCTCCTGTTCTGATACATCCTACTTGCCCTCAGGGTTTGTTATGTTTTAAGATGAAGTACTCTCACTTTTTAATCACAGCTGAACACTGAAAGCTTTTCATGGTCCCTCTTAATGTAATCACCATAGCAAAATTAATTCATAAGCATATTGCAGTACCTTCTAGTCAGCGTACCTGTCCACTTTCTGAAAGATGCTCCAACTAAATTGCCCACATTTTTGAATCATCACAAAAATACGAAAGCCCTAAGTACTATGAAGACACTGTTCCAACGAAACACCTGTGGTTTACTCCTTCAGCAATGCAATTAAGCTGCAAAAGCATGACATACAGCCAACAATAGCAAGAAGTAATCCATTCCATATAAGACCACTGCTCTTACTGAACAATAGCCACAAACGTGCCAATAATCCATTAAAATAAAGAAGAAACAACAGCACTTGAAAAATACCATGTTCTTACCAGTCTGTGCTCAGTTTTCTCGCCTTCAGCAACTGGTTTTCAATCCAGTTTGGTCTTTCCTGTTCAATGCTTTGTATAACCTTCTGGGTCACTTGCTTAGGACCACTTTTCCGTTTTCCCATAATACTTTCCAAGCACACACGAACTAAACTGAGTTTTTCTTTGCTCCATCTGTCAAGTGTTGCACCTGTTAAAAGTTCTGCAGTGTTTCCATCCTCAAATATCCGACATATAATTACAATCAAGTTCCAGACAAGCAGACCAGCTTTCTTCAATTCAGCAAAGTTTCTTGACATTTTTCTCTCAGCCAGAAAAAAGAAGTACTTAATTGGGGGAGGCAAACATGCAATCACTGTAGGTAACTTGCTGATTACAATAGATACCGCCTGAGCTGCAAGCCTTGTGAAGCCTTAAAAAAAAGAAAGAAAAGAAGATATGATTAACATTAACATTCTAGTTCTATCACAGCATGCTTCTGAATGTTGTATGATAATTTCTAACTTTCTTTTGTACTGGAAATGGGTAAAAAGCTTAAGTACTCAACACTGTAGCTTGACTTCCATTGTGCTTCCCCTACATAAATCCCTGTAAATCTAAACAATAACATGAATTAAAACCAGAGAACCTAGAAAATTTGGAATTCAGATCGACTCTATTAACAATTAGTCCTGCTGTGCACAGTTATTAGAGAATAAATGAAAAAGATGAGACCCGGGTATTCTGGATGGTAAAAAAGTTGTCCTCAAAATTGTAGCGTAATATTTTTTCAACTTCACAAGTGGAGCACTGCACTGTGTGTCACGGGGTACTACATACATTCACAATCTTTAGCTTTCTATCGATTTCTTTTTATGTTCAAAGCCACAAATCTTCATTTTATGAACTGTCATATAAGCGTGCACACTGTAAAGCATTGCATTTTAAACATTTCATACATTAAAAGTAGCTACAGAAATAACTAGAGAAAAAATGTGCTGCTCAAAACCCAACACATATACAAAACGAAAAAATACACTAAAGGCGATCCACAGTATTGAATTAAGTTTTAAAAAACCCAACAAAACAAAACCCAAATAAACCAAGAAACCCCCCAACTCATCCACCTGTATTCTCAACTTTTTTTTTTTTTTTTTTAATTTACAAAAGAAAAGCAAGCCAGATCTGTTCTAGGTGTCAATTTAATCTGTCGCTATATCCGAGCCTTACCTCCCAGATAAAATATCCACACAAGTTCTAGATTAGAGTGAGGGTGCAGTGAGAATGAGGTGAGCACAGATGTGCCTCAAGATGCTGAAGAGAAAATAGATGGAAAAAAAGAATGGATGTCCTGGTCTTCTCACAGTCTACGTATTCAAAACTTCATGCCAGAATACATCACATTGATACTACTGTATTCAAAATAATCAGGTAATATTTTGGTGGCAAAGAAGTTAGGGTGAAATGTTCCCAAAAGAGCCTTTTGAAATAATGGAGTCTTTAGGCATGGTAGGCTATGAAAATATACACCAGAAATCACTTTATATCTAACCATCTTCAAAACATGTCCTATTACATAGAATATTTTTCTTTTTTTTTCCTTTTTTTTTTTTCAGTAACCATTTCAACAACCAAGCAGTAGTGTATTCCGTAACAGTGTCAGTGCTCTTCAAACATAAATTGCCATGTAGTGAAGTCGGGATGAATAAGTTGTTATCATTTCAGTCAACACTGTGTATCTAAATTTCAAATGCCTTGACTGAAGAGATAACTCAAAGAAGAACTGGTTACAGTCACTAAGACCAGAGCATAGACATTATGCTTTACTCTGCCTTGAATCCCACCTTGCTGCTGCCAGGTACCAAAAATGTTTTCAGTACTATTATTTATCAGCACTACAACACTGATTATTTTAAAAAGCATATTTGTGTACTGATTATTTTAAAAAGCATTTAAAAAGCATGGGTGTAAGCCTCAAGAAAGAATAACTCAATTTTAACACTAAGTACTTTAAAAGCTACACAGGATGTTTGGAAATTGCTTTCTCCATTGTCAAACTGCACCACTCACAGACTCTCAACTGTTCAATTTCGATGCAAACTCATTAAAGAGGTAACAAGCTCTTATGACAAATTTATAAAACAGTATAAATTTACCCACATTTCCCAGATTCTTTTCTCTTCATTTCCCGGGGAGTGTAATTCCATTCCTTCGGAACTGTTTTCAGTAAACTTTCAGGGACTATTTGCTTGTGCTGGTACGTTCCATAGTTTTCTGTTGCCTCCCATGAATGCATCAAAGAAATTATCTGCTTCACTATACCCTTGACTGAGTTAATCAAAGTCAACTTCAAGCATCTGATAACCTCTGGCTCCGACTCACCACAACTGGAAACTTCAGAAGGAAGAATTATTAAATATTCAGTAAGTGTAGTCATTTGTGTAAATCTGTTTCTGAAAGAAGCGTTTCAACATTCTTATGTCAAGGAAAGCAACAACATTACAATTTATCGTGACTTAGACCTATTGGTCTGCTAAAAATTAAAGAACACTTATAAAGCAAAGCAAAACAGTGTCTGATACCATCTTAATACTGTACTAACAGAACAATTTTATCTATTTCCTTCATCCTCATTTCTCCATCAATATATTTCTAAACATTTAATTTAAGCTGACTGATGTCTTCCTTTTTACACGGAACACATTTAATTACTTGTTAGACAGCTGTGAGGCAAACAGATATACCTATTTTTTTAATACTTGTTTGTCTTGATAGTATTAATGAAGTTGCATTTATTAGATACCCAAGCTGTTATCCAAGAGAACAGCAAAGGAAGAAAAGATACTTTGGGAACAAAAATGCATACAAATAATAGTCACTGATAGAGACAGCATGTTATCAGACATTGCGTGTTGAAAACAGACCATCCTAAATACAGTTATTGACACCACAACAAGCACCAATCTTCTCCACATTCTTAATACCATGGAGAATTGCAGTTTCTCCCTGACCCTGGAGCAGCAGTCATCAGGTCCTTGGCTCATGCTTTCGCTTGTCCCTACTTTCTGCTGATCCAAGTTTTTTTCTTCTCTGCATGTCACTTCTAGAAAGTTCCACACAACATTTCTGCATTTTCCTTCCTCTTACACCTTAGGCTTCTACTTTTTCCAATCCTCTTTTTCTCTGAGGAATTCCTGAGCACCTTTACCACCGCTGCTATCCCTTTTGTCACATTCTCAATTCTGTTTCCCCTCTTGCATTCTCCCATTTTCTTCCTTTCTTTTCTTTTGAGCTCTCCTGAGTTTTAGCCACCGTTTGCAAGATCACCCTCCTAAACCTCATCTCTCCCTTCTAGTTCAATATTGCTCCTGTAACTCTGAGGGTAGCTTTCCCTCTCCATGGAAAACGAGGAGTTGAGTCTACATGCCCACTGGACTATGTCTCCCTCAACAAGAGTTGTCCCTTTTCATTTTCCACTCTCCTTTAATTTTTTCTTACTATTAAATCATGGCAAAAGTCTGGAGGTATTCAATGGAGCAAAACAAAGAACCTGCATTGTCAGAGGGTCACAGAAACTACTTCTTGCTAGCCTGCTGGTCAGGAAATCATGCTCCTGGTTGACCACACTGCTCTGTAACCTCTGCTTTCCTCAGAGTTTTCACCACTCCTACCGTGACCTGACTGCTCGGAACACTTCAGTTATACTACACTTTTGAAGTAAACGACCATCATTCCCTCTGATCTATTAGGGTAAAAATAAGATGCACTGCATGTCCTGAAAAACGACAAGGTTTGACATCAGATTTTAAATACCCATTAATAAATTAAATACCTGTCATATTGTATAAAGAGTTCCACAACTGCTCTTTTTCCATGTAGGCCTCAAAAGCAACGCCAAGAGATTTGGGAGACAAAGTGCAGTAAGACAACACCGTGAAGATCATTTCCACCAGCGTAGGCTGCTTGTTATTTATCTGTTCCAAGAGGGAACCTTGTTCATCACGGTTCAACACTTCACTTCCTTCAAAATAAACATAAAAATGGTTACAATAACTTCCAAGTAATTCAAGTTCAGGGTAATAGATAGCATTAGTCAAAACAAACTGCAAACTGTCTCCGAATCATATTTCAAAGGATAATAATACTTACTGATACTGAAATCTGATCTTCCTCTGCATAATGACATTTGACTGTCTTCCTGAATTATATGTAGCCATTAAAAAGAAAGACTCAAAGCATGTTTGCAAACTATGGAACACGCCTGCTTAATTCAAAATGCTCTCAGTACATAACTAAAATTTTATCATTTACTAAGCCAGAAGTAAATTGTACTACTTGTGTAGAATCAGAGTCGAGAAGTTATTAGTGCCTAACTACTCTTACCTATGTATTAGTCATGTGAAATAAGACAACTAGTGATTTTCACAGTGGTAACAGCTTATATAACATGTATTTCTGAAAGTTTTTCCTAATCATTATAAAACATTCCCCCAGCTGAAAGATAATTAAGTGTTTAAACCTTTTTGAACCAATGCCACTCACTGGCTTTGGCTTGTGCTCATGTTAAAGACCTCAACTTCCCACTTACTTGTGGAGTATAGAATGGTCAGAGTTGGAAGGGACCTTATGGATCATCGAGTCCCAACCTCCAATATTTTTTTGATGTTAACAATCATAAAAAATGACCAGAGCCAGAACCAATTAAACATTTTTAATTTAAATTTCTAGTTTGCAAAACTGAGAGTACCTGTAAAAGCTATTTAAATAAAATTACACTTGAAAATGTCATTATTTTATGCCAGTTTGGCTGCCCTTATATCTTTAGCCACCTGTGCAGGGGAAAGATAGGAGAGACTAAGCTTCAAGCAGCCTTCAAAATCTACCACAGTGAAAAATTGCTGCTCTCCACCCATATCTGAATGGTTTGAGAATGTCGTAGAATTAAAAAGTTTTACTTTCCTCTGGATTCCTACAACCTAATTCACACATTACTGTAAGCCACTTAGTCTGGGTAGTCTGGAACCTTAATGGAAGCAGCCAATAGGACACAGAGAGCTGTGAAATGAGACCAGTGATTTCATAACCAACAAAGATGCAGGTTTTTTCCCCAAGGCTGGAGATGGATTAGCAATAAAAATTTATCAACTTTTTTCCTGTGAGTTGAGTGAGACGGCGTATTTTGCTGAGACACCAACCAATGCCAGAGTCAAGTGGATTCCATTGATTCACTCAAACCAGAGATGTCTTGTCTGACATGGATAGGACAAAGAAAGAACTGAGGAAGCAGAAAAAGCAGTTGAAAAAGGAAAACCCAGATGTATTCAGTTTGTGAGATGAAGATTTGAATTGAACTTTGATTATCTAAGTATTTTTTTAAAAAATCAATTTAACAAAATTCTAGGGAGGAGGGTTTGCTAAGATTTTAAGTATTACATCAACTGCCTTTGCAGAACATGGTGGGAAACTGCTGTGTTTAAAGGGGTTTATGACTTGAAATTGAGCCTAAATTTGCTTTATGACCATGCCACATGGGAAGTTTGAGTCACAACTTATTAATAACTTTTCTAATCAACTCAGTGCTACCAAGAAATTTAGATAAATGGAAAGAAGTATAAAAGAATTCTGTAGGGGGTTATACATATATCTTCTTATAGCTGCTGTATAATAGAAGTCTTCTGCTCTTAGGAAAGATCTCCAGGAGCCCACTGGGAAACCACTAAACATACCATGATATGGAAGGTTGGCCTTGTTATACCCTGAAGTAAATGTTGCTCTTGTTGTAAAAATATCTGACTCTTCAAAGCTCAGGATGAAGTAACTTTTCTGACTGACAAACTATCATGGATTGTAGAACCACAGAATTGTTGGGATTGGAAGGGACCTTAAAGCAAAACGTCAGCTGGCTGATAGATTTAGCTAGTTGATGATGTAGCTGGTTAAATATTATGAGTTAGGAGTCTGCAAAAAGATACGTAGATTTCTTTTGCCTTAGAATTTTTCCCTAACGTTTATTAGCTCACCTGTCATAACATTAAATATTTATCTTGGTTTGAACTCCAGTACAGCCGTCTTGTTACTCATCACACAAGAACAGTACTCACATGATAGGCATCATACTTATTGCCCCCTGATGATTCCCTCTACATGTTTTTCTTTGTTCACTCGCTGCATTTGGACATTTGGACAATCTGTGAAGGGAATTTAAAGCTCCTACAGGTTGCTCAAAGGAGATGCTTCTTCTTCCTTTCAGCAGGACTTTCATGCACACATAAAAATGGATATATGCTTACATGTTAAAGAAAATTTGCTATTTGGTATTTCCAGATAGCATAATGTTGCATATGCACCAAGGATACTAAAATACACTAAAATATTAATAATATTAGTAAATAAGTTTATAAAACAATGATATATCTAGTGAATTACAGCTATGTCCTAACCAGTCACAATGAATCCTTCTTCCTGTGACAAAATAATGAGCTCAACTGCTTGGGATAGCACCATGTGTTTTAAAAACATTTTCGGAGAGTCACACTTTACAACCACAATTTCTCCATGTTTCTTTCCTACTGCTAGGAACACCTCCCAGTAACTTGCTGACATTATCACACTCATCCAGTTCTTATCTGCTACCAATTTAGCCAGAAAACAAATCTTACTGAATTTTGAAAATCGTCTGTTATTGACTGTAGACTTCCCCTTCCCATGTGAATTCTTATTAGATAGACAAGCTATAAACAGTTACACTATCTTTCTGACCAAAAGGTGTAGTCAAAATTCAAATTTATACATGCTGTTTCATTCAGGAAGAGGAACTGAAGATGGAACAAGTTATTTCTGACACAGTTCTTTAATTTGCAGGGAGCATAAAACTTTGGCTTTCTTCATAGCTTAAACCAGAGCAGCTGATGAGGATATCAAGAATGCAAGAAGGATATATTTTATTTGTTTATAGAATGGAAACTTTCAGCAGGCAGTCAATTTACTTTCTTCTCACTATATTCTCAGTACTTCTTCTGTCACTGGCTCTTTTTCTGTTCTTTTTCTGTATCTGTTCTGGTAGATCATTTTACTTGTCTCTCATAGAGTTGCTCCTCTCCAATGAAATCATTCTCGTCAGTCTTGACAGCCAGAATCTATTGTAACTTTGAATACAACTTCATTTCAGCAGAAACTCTATTGTTTTAGGCTTTAATTCCAAAGAGGAATTTTAGATCACATTACTTCTATCCTGAATGAACTGCAGGTCTTAATCCTACCAATTTCAATTGAGTAAAACCTAAATAATATTATCCCCTCTATTAACTGCTACCCATGAATCCAATGAATCCTAAATTTGTGACAACTAAAGAGCTCAACACAGCTCAGAAAGATTTTAAGAAACTTTATAACACCTGCCTATAAATTATTAACACATTGGCAAACATCATCTGTGCCCATGTATTTCTACGCCATCAATCCCATAGTATTTTACTCTCACTCAACTCCCTTTAGGATTTTTTTCCCTAAACATTTTATTTTCAACTGAGAAGAATCATAGAATCATAGAATGGTTAGAGTTGGAAGGGACCTCAAAGATCATCCAGTCCCAACCCCCTGCCCTGGGCAGGGACACCTCCCACCACACCAGGTTGCTCCAAGCCCCATCCAGCCTGGCCTTGAACCCCTCCAGGGATGGGGCAGCCACAGCTTCTCTGGGCAACCTGTTCCAGTGCCTCACCACCCTCACACCAAAGAACTTCTTCCTAAGATCTCATCTCAATCTCCCCTCTTCCAATTTAAAACCATTACCCCTCGTCCTGTCACTAGACTTCCTGACCAAGAGTCCCTCCCCAGCTCTCCTGGAGCTCCCTTCAGATCCTGGAAGGCTGCTCCAAGGTCTTCCCGCAGCCTTCTCTTCTCCAGGCTGAACAGCCCCAGCTCCCTCAGCCTGTCCTCATAGGAGAGGTGCTCCATCCCTCTAATCATCTTGGTGGCCCTCCACTGGACCTGTTCCAACGTTTCAATGTCCGAAGAAGCTTCCATTAATGAATCTCTAGGTTAATGGCTTCTGTGAAATCCTTCTTACCCATGTCAAGTAGAATACCACCAGAATACCTCCAGCACTGGGGCAGTCTGCTAAAGCTCTGGCATTCTGATAGCCAAAATTTGATGAGATGACATTGAATGTAGTCCTACGGCCACACAACCTCCTTTGTATTACTGCATGTACTGGGGTTGATACTGAACAGGTTGCCCTCTTAAAATCCATTCAGCCTATAGCACTGCAAGAAGTTCCTGCCAGAAATGACGAGGTCTTTGAAGAGCTTTCCATGTGACCATCCATCCCATTCACGGAGACAATCCCCGGCCTTTCATCACAGCGATTACCTTCACACTTTGTCGAGAGAAGGTACGTGACTCTCAGCAGGGCCCTCTTACAGTCCAAAAGCAAATTCCTATTCAATATTTCAGAAACTCCATAAAATCTGTTTACTGTTTTCTTTAGCTGATCACTGGAAAGTCATTAAAAGGATTAAGGTCCCTTTTCCATTGATCTTCCAGCTAGAAGTACATCATGCCAGTAAATCCTTCTACCATTTTACCATGCAGGAACAGTATCCAGCAAGTCAACTGTCAGATGGGTATTTTGAGGAGATGTCACTTTTAAAATTTAAAATTTAAAAATTTTCTAATCTTTTGCTGCTAGGCTGCCATGATAAAGTTGTTGTTTGGTTGGTTGGTTGTTTGGTTTTTTTTTATCCTGGAAAAGCTAAGAAAACTCTCAGGTGCTCTGGAGTCTGTACTCACAAGCCTCATCCTGGATGATCCACAAATACCTGGAGGAGAGCGCTATCTCCACACAAGTATATAAATTCCTCTAATAGACTTACTTGTGCTCCCCTAACGAGGACAGTATTGCAGATTAATCTCCCAGCTTTCTCAAAATAACATGCAAAGCTCTATTTCCTCAAAACTGTGTGTGGCTAAACCATGGGACTAGACTCGCTGCTATTTTTTCCAGGTAGTCTCTGTCTCAGGATTATTAAATCCAAGGAGTTATTACGAGGAAGTACAGAAATAATAACCTCCAAGTACTTGAAATAAAAGTTTTGAATTGTTACACAGATTCAGCCAATGTCAGGACTTTAATGTAGATGGTAATTTATTTAAGGAACGTACTTTTTCTTTTGTAGTCACTCACTACAGTCACTAAAAGTTTACTCTGATTCATGAGGTTTAGTCAGACTAATGAGGTCCGTTGGTAAAGTTACCACCCTGAACTGTTTTTTTAGGGTAACTTACAAAAAATCAGTGCTACTTACCTTTAAATGCCTAAAAAGTTAATTAATTTCATTAGAATTTAATTAATGCTTAAAATTCACCTCAGAATGCCATATTATACGTAGTGGCCGTCAAAGAGCTGCTTCCAAGGGGCAAAGAACTGGAGTGGGGAGGAAAAAAATGTTTCCATTCTACAACTATATTTTCAACTCACTTCTCTTGCCAGAAACTGGATTATAAAAGCACAGTCTTAGAAAACTCTTGATATCTTTCAGTGTCTAGGGAGCTGGCTGGTACTGCACCACATAGTTTTATTTTTTGGGTGGAAACCCTCCCTTCCCCACCCCGCTTACGAGTACGAGGTAAATTATCTCTTTTTGAAGCAACTCACATTTCTTTGGGTCCAGTTTCAGATTTGCAGCCCTAAACTTATCACGGAATATTTGCAATTGTTGCTGTGGGTTCTAATTTCAAAGTTTTAGCGGGGACCAGGATATCATCTGGGTTGAACTGTGCCGGCCACACAATACCCTCTCCCATTAGTCTCTCAAATATGCATCACGCAAGCCAAAAGCATGAGGTGAAGCTGCCAATGGCCTTGCTCTGCTGTGAAAGCAGTTTTCTTCCAGTTTATCTCCACACCCCGGTATTCACTTTAAAGTTGTGTGTAGAAAATGAAATTAAATCTCTGAAACAACTGGAGCCTAATGTATTCATTGTAATGAATAAGGTTGGTTTGGCATTTTTTTGAAAAAGGAATACATTGCTGCTCCTATTGCGTACCCTTAACTTGGTGCTACTGTCTCTTTTTCTTAAATAAATGCATTTATTTTCTCTTTTCTTAAAGAAAAGGCCCAAAGACTGATCGACGACACCTCACTGATGATTTCTCAGTGACCTTTTTGTTATCTGCTGTTGGTAAGTGGTGGGATGTCTCTTGACTCATGAGGTTCCCTTTGGTATTACTCTTGTGTTGGGCCAGCGTAATTCAATAACGCCGCTGCATTCTGCTTTGTTATGCAAAGAATAACTCCTGGTTCCTGGGCGTGAAGACCCTCAATCAAGAAGTCAGGGACTGTTCTGCTGGCATGCTGCATGTTTACAGCAACTCTGGCAGGAATTCCTAAGAATTGACTTTCACTCTTCTCGTTTTCATATCAACACCTGATGGATTCAATAACGCACGTTACGCAAGCACCTCGTTCTTTATTCCTCTATTATTTGTTGCTTGGCAAAATAACCTATTATTTCTTTCTCATGCCCACAGGTGATAAAGTAATTCTGGTAAAAAAATTTTGCCAAGAAAACTGCAAACCAGTTTGTTTTGTCCAAAAATTAATGCACCTCCAGCTACCTTCACTGCTGCTGTCTGCAAGGGAAAGAACAGGCCCCGAACCCTTCTCTCACTCAAGAATGTGTCTTAGAAGAAATTTTCTGAATGCTGGATCTACAGAAAACATTATGTTCCATGGTAATTAACAGTAATTCAGTACACCTAGCTTATTCAGATTTGTACTTTCAGTTACAGAGGTCCAATATGCAAATCTGATTTTTCAATTATTTTTTAGAAGTACTTTTTACCCAGTGGCCAAACTCATTGGAGACAAATAAGTGGTTCCTTTTTGGGTATCCTGATTTTTTGCCTTTAGTGTTTTTGACGTGCTAACTTCATATCTTCATATTTAACTTTTTCTGTACATTTTACACACCATATTGCATAAAAGGAGCCCAAACCTTGTCACCTCCCTGTCCCTGCTGATGGTGACATACACGGAGTTCCAACATCTTCAACAAATATGATAAGCTTCTTATAATATTTAGCAATGCTGAATCCTCCATACATGTATTCTGCCCAAAATAATCTCTGCTGAGACAACAGCACTCCCTACCATGATGGGAAAATTAATTATTTCTGACCGTCACCATGGTGCAGCCATATGAGAGAATTTAAATTAAATGTCCTTGTGTGATGCTGGCTGTAAGTACCCCAAAGTATTGCTATGATACAAAGAAGTGCTATCACTGCCTAAAAACACCCCCATAAAAGCACCTTTTTTATACAGAATCTTTGCCTTCTGGCCTTTTACTAAGTGTAAAATAAAGTAAAACCTGAGAAGGCTTTTCCCGTTCAAAAAATCCTTATGATCTAGTAAATACCAGGGAGTTTTGTTATCACTAGGGCAAATCACTCCGAAACTATAGTATACTTAGCTTTTTATCTGTTTTCATGCATAATATTACACGCTGCAAAATTTTGCTGTTGATGAGTACACAATCCTGTACAAGCCTTTCATCCCACTGAACTGAAGAATCCAAAACTGTCATTGCTGGTACTAAGGTATACCTTATTAGTCCAGCTTTCCTTGTACCAATACATAAGCGCTCACATTGAAGAAATTTAGCTTATATAGCATCAGAAAGCTGCTGTATAGGAGACAGAATAAAGAATACAATCATTTCATCCTCAAATTATGAACCTAACTGAAATTAATCGCAGGTTTCAGCTTCATCTAAACTGAAAGTTTATTCATACCAGCACTGTAATAACATTCACAAAGTCTGTGCAAAGAGTACGTTTTCTAATTGAAGGTAGCCCACATTGCCCTGGAGCTCCAGAGGTTGGCCAGCCCATAGGTTAATACCTTCTGTCACTCAGTACCTGTGACAATTTAAGCAGCCAGGGAAATCCAGTACTGGGTAACACCCAGGTAAGAATCTTCAGCTTTTCCAAAGGAGTCAGAGAGGTCTAAGAACGTGCAAGGGGATGCCGTGCAGCTCACAACGCCAGGTGGGACAGGAGTGGAGCTCATGTTCTACCCTCCACCAAGGCCAGGCCATTGCAAAGGGACAGAAGCAAATTGTTATATATCATATTATGTGGCCCAACCTGGCCCAAACTGCTATTTTGATAACCAGGGAGAACGATTTTGCTCAAGAAAAATGGAAACTGGGACTCTCATTTGCTACGCACGCAAAATTTTGTCAAACCGGTGATTACAGCGATAGCTTTTCAACAATCTGGTCACCCAATCTGAAAGGTATTGGGAGAAAAATGTAATAAAATTCATTGCAGGATGAAAAGAAAACCTTGTAGAACCATTCTTTTACTTGTTACACCTTCGTAATGGCATTAAGGAGAGAATTAACATGAGGAAGCATATAAGTCTCCTTCTAGAACGCACACAGTGACAAACATAAAAGAACTTAAACAAAACCCCTAAGAAGCTTTTTGCTGTTAAGACATAATTTTAAAATTGACCTTTTGGGTGACTCATGCATACTTCTAAAAATCTGTGTACAGCAGCTGCGGCATCAAAGCTCTACTGAGTTCAAATTCATTTTACTCCTTTGCAACCTGTTTTACCAAACTGTAGTCTCCTTTGAAACCGTGAATACTCAGATTGCCTGCAAAACATTCTCATTAAAAAAGCAATGACTTTTTCTCCTTCTTTTTACCCATTCAAGAAGTCTCCTACTGATGACCGAATGGCTACTGATACCCCCAAAACCAGCTGTCAATCCTCCTTCAGTATTCAACCAGTTAAATGAATATTTGTTTCTCACCAAGGCAAGGACTGGACAGGGTACACACTTACTTGAACTCCTCAGTAAAATTTTCACTAAGAGACAATCCCGATGAAGCAACGTTTCCAAAAGCAAGTTCAGGTTGCAGTAGGGCTGGGATAAGAGCAGTTTCAGCTGACCCTGGGCTGCCATTTCTCTGGCTGACGGAATCCTTTCAAAACGCGAGATAAAGACAAAATAATGTGGTTAATTTATCTATGAAATTAATATCCTTAAAGTGCAGATGTAATGCTAACTCCCTTAAATGTCAATTCCTCCCAGATTACTCTGAAAACACTTTCATGCTTGCTTACTTTAAGGCAGCTCAGGGAAGGAATTACATTTAATCTCAACTAGCTAAAAGCAAATTAACATTTGGTAGCCTGCCAAAGTTATAACTGATACAAAGCAACCCCACTTATCTCTTTCATGGAACCATGGATGCCTTGTTCTACCAGGCAAAAGGGATTTTATTTTTGGTGCTTGAATAAATTTAAGGCTATTATTCTTTAGTTCGCTACTACATTAATTGTTTAGTAAGAGCCCTGAATTGTCCTGCATAAAGTATACGAAGCTTTTAATTAAAAAACAGAGGGAAAGCTCAAGGGGGCTGCAAGATTCCACATTACGTTGACCGATTCTTATACATTCTGAAAAATCCACCTGAAACATTAGACTGGTCGGGTAACTGCTTTGCCAGTTGGGAAAAGTGAGAAAGCCCAGCAAAAATTCATGGGCTTTTAAGGAGACAGCAGCTTGTTTGCTGTTTGTGGTTTCTGTGTTCTGCAAAACTTTAGGTTTCCAAATAAAAACGTTCCAGGAGTTCCTCTGAGCAATTAAATTAAAAAAAAAAAAAAAATTAGAAATAAAAATTTTGACCCACTGTGTTTACTATTTTCTTCTTCTTTAAACATTTTTCAAGAGAGTTTCTCAAAACTGAGTTGCGGTTAATTTTTTTTCCTCAAAAGCTTAATTTCTCATTATTTTGAAGGCTTTGGAACTAAATTTCGTCCAGTGTTTAGCCATTGCATTCATTCATTTTTGGCTACGAGTTTACATAACAATAGCTTGCAAACACTGAAAGTTTATATGTAAACTTCCACGCATATAAATTTCATATGTACTGATGTAAGAACCACACAAGCACTGAGGCGTCAACTGCGCCGGCACAAACATTATCTGCCAGCACACACACAACACCTTCAGCATCAGGAGCTACATTTTCCTGTCAGACTGTGGAAGGATTTATCTGCCACTGCGTGTGTATTTATGTGCCATCTACACACAATGCAAGCACGAAGGAAAATAGAGATGGCTGCACCAAAAGACGCACAAAACCCCCATGCCTACTGCCAACCTACACCGTCAGGGAGAGGGGTGCTCCTCTAGCTCAGTCCCCCACGCGTGGGGATGCTTATATTTCCAGAAAAAGCAGCGTGCCATCTGCTTTGCAGGGTGATCCCAAGGAAAACTGAGTTTCCAAAACCCCTTTTTCATGCTATCGTGTCAAACTGCCCACTCCAAACTGCAGCCGTTGTTCTAGTCAAGAAGGATTTTACACACATCATCCTTTGGGGTTTCACCAGTAGAGCAAATACCTAAGGGTTGACAAGCAATGTCAACAGTGCCCTCAAAACTTAGCTACAGATTTTGTGATTTTTCATCTATTTCATTATATAAAATCATTGACAATGTAGCACTGGCTCAATTTTTGCATGCATTTTTGCACATAAGCTGGATTCTAATAAGATTTATCAAAAATATATACACCTGTACATTTAGATCTTGACAGAGCTCGCAACCAAAATAACTTTTCCATATTTAAAACACACATCACATTCCAATTTTCAGCATTAGGGCTTTGCACTCTTAATAATATTATCTTCATTTCTGTATGCTCAAGGTTAGTTATATATATAAACTCTAACACGTGTTGAGAACTAATTAGTAGTTATTAATTAAGGTTTAAATTAAAACAATGGCTATATTCACACTAGAATTAGTGCCGTGGCTGGAAGCAAGCTCAACACTTCACTAATTCTGTTAAAATATATGAACCAGTTTAATTTTGTTTCTCCCTTGAATGCCACATTATCATATCTAATAAGGTCACTCATCGCCTTCAACCTATAAGAAAAGGGACAATTTTGGTCAATTAGACTTACGGAGGGTAACGTTTTAAACGACTTCAGAAATAAATGCCATTTTTAGAATATCTGAGTTGAAATAAAACTTGTCTGTCATTGACCAGATGGGAAGTTATCGTGTTGTGATATACACCAGTTCTTGGCTCCTTCAGCCTCTTGCAAATTGAAATGTACAATGGTGTGACTCACTTGGAGAAAAATAAAATACAGCAGACATTCCCTACAGCCACGGAGCTAGCACCAATAAATGCACTGAGAAGTTTTGCAATGTGCATATGGAGAGGCATATGTTCTCCCATCCCCGCCGCTCAGTACCAGTGAAAATAAGACTAGCCTCATAAAAAGTGACAAAAGGTGAAGTACATATAAATATCACACATATAAATGTTCAGTTTTGTACAGTAAAAGGAAAAAAAAAAAAAAAAGAAAAAGCCAGAACTCTGAGCTGCAAACTGTACGATTAAAAGCCCCAAATGATGCAAAGAACGATTCACAGTTACCACTAAAGGAACTGTAATATAAATTATCAGTAAAGGAACTGTAATATAAATTAAAGGAACTAAAGGAACTGTAATATAAATTATCAGTAAAGGAACTGTAATATAAATTAAAGGAACTAAAGGAACTGTAATATAAATTATCAGTAATTATTTAGTTTGATAACCAACTATGTTATTTTGGTTAGTATCCAAGACAGAAGAAAAACCCAACCAAAAATCCAACCAGCCTGCAAATGATAAGTTGAAGATTTTATAAGGCAAATAAGCATTAATGATAATTCGTGTTAACAACATTAATAAAAATGCTGAAGTCCAATAGATAAAGCAGACCAGCTAATTTTAGGCATGAAAAATTATGCTGTAAATCTAGTGAAACAGTGAAATTGTAAACTGAAAAGAAAGCAAAACTTTCTCTTGAAATTTCAAGCTTAGGAAGAGTAAATACTTAACAGGTACATTTAGGTCCAATTAGAGTCTTTAGGTAAAAATTAGGTGGATGCAGCTGGGAGGTGCAAAAAGGCCTGATCTTCCAGTATTTTTATGGACAGAGATTGTATATTTTTATTAGGTGTAGAGAAGTAAAACCATAAAACAATTCAAGAAGAATTAGGCAGCTCTAAAAAATAGGTTTTGGAAATACTTAAACATAATGTGTCTTCTTAATACTCTAAACGCAGTGTTTCAAGACAGGAAAGCTTCCATGACACAAATACACTGACAACGACATTAGAACACCTCAGGATATGTCCCTCAAACTATTTCATTACATACAGGGTCATACACTTTTTTTTTCTTTTTTTCTTTTTTTTTTCTGAGCAGCTGAAAAGCGTGGTATTAAAAGAAAACATTAAATATTTTACCAACGTAGCTCATTATCACCAGAACAGTACACGTGGCTTTATACAAATAGACTGTCCTCGTTCAGGTACATGGACTGTGTCTTCTCAGAGATGTGCCCTCTTCTAGACTCCTTGTTTTCCCACTTGTTGGTCAAGAATTACCTTTCACCCAGGGAAAAATGTGGATTCTGGGTAACTCTGGAATAGCTTTCTGCTGTTTATTCGAGGCAAATTAGTCCTAAATAGCATCTGCAAAATCTTAATTCCACCTCAAAAAAGAGAATTATGTCAGTCTGAGGTGGTACCAGCATTTCCTTTACATACTTTTATTCAGAAGAGGGTACTCACTTGTGAAGTCATCTTCCAAAACTTGTAATTCACAGTGTTTTGAGTACTGGTCTTGGATTAGGGCATCAAAAAGCTTATAATCTTTTCTACAATGTGTCCTTAACAAAGTATAATTTCTCCCACTAATAGAGTAGATGCATTTCTAAGTGCTCGTGCAGTCATTCTGCCTCCTCTGCTCCCTTTCTCCTCTTCTCTCTCTCCACCCGTACGTAACTTATAAAGCCACCAACAAATTTAACTGAAGCTCAATTGAGAGGCCAAAACACACGATTTCCCAAGCTTTAGAAAAACTTAAATTACTATTTCAAGCAAGGAGAAGGGCACCTTCTGAATTCAACAGTTCTTCACCCTGTTTGGCGTCTGGGTTGGCCAACCACACAACGTTGACGGTGTCCCAACACCTATGGCCTCTGCCACAGGCAGTATCAGCAGGTACCAGAGGCACCAGGGAAGGAGATAACAGAACTGCTGATATCATTTGGCTGTGGAGAGAGATCAGCATATTTTGTGTAGTATGAGGCAAAATCATTGGGAAGACACCGTGATGTACAAGGTGCAAGATGCGGCGCGTACAAGGCAAGAGGTAATAAACCCACAGCACATCGATCTTCAACAGGTCGCCGTAGGTCAGCACTCATATGATAACATATTCCTCCGAAACAGAAAAACACTTTCTCAGAAACCACAATAACAAGTCACAAAAGCAGCTTTTCATGAGGCTGGAGGGTGAAAATCTCTCAGGAAATAACTTTTGAAGAGGAGGAGGAGGTGAAGGGGTTAGGAGAGGATCTACACTGGTGTGGGAGTGCTTCGGGTTCAAAATTAGAAAGGGAATGACAGCACAGCTGGTAGCATATGTCTCGTATGTAACTTGTCATTATATGCAGTGACACAGTAAAAGAAATTAAGCTTTTGCCTCTAATCATGCAGTAATTGCCCAAAAAATCAACTATGATCAAGCAGCATATTTTTCAATGAGCTATTTATATACCAAACCTTTTTTAAACCAGCAATCATAAACATTCTTTATCTCCCCTTTAATTATAAGTCTTCCAAAATAGCAACTGTGCTGAACTACACTGTTGGCAAGAGCTATATACTCTTTAATTAAAGCAAGGAAACCTTACAGACAATTCAAATATCAAACATAATGAATATGCTAACAAAAGGCTACACAGTGCACTGCTTCCAGCTTGGTCTTTCTTACAGAATCTTAAAGTGCAAAGATTAGGGAAATCTGTAATGAACTGGGGGGAAAAAGGAAGGAAGGAAGAAAAAGAAAGAAAGAAAGAAAGAAAGAAAGAAAGAAAGAAAGAAAGAAAGAAAGAAAGAAAGAAAGAAAGAAAGAAAGAAAGAAAGAAAGAAAGAAAGGAAGAAAGGAAGAAAGGAAGAAAGGAAGAAAGAAAGAAAGGAAGAAAGGAAGAAAGAAAGAAAGAAAGAAAGAAAGAAAGAAAGAAAGAAAGAAAGAAAGAAAGAGGCTTCTGTGTTTTTTTTTAATGAGAATATTAATTAGTCATTTACTCAGATATACTCTTTTCAAAATGTTGCAACATGAATATTGACTACCTGGTGACTCTCTTACAACAACCAACTTTTGATACTCACTTTGGTAAGGAAGAACGAGGTGATGGTATGCAAAATAACCAGTGTAATGGATGGTAAGAGACTTCTGAAGAATCTCGAGGAAGATGTTTGTCAGAATTGTTCAGAAACGTCCTGGAAAAGAACCCCAAATACTTATGAATTAAATGGAGGACTGAATATCCCTTTGTATCATTAGTACAAAACATATGCATATGGAAGACAGAAAATATCTTAAGATTAATAATAACAATCAGAACAACAACAACAACAACAATAATAATAATAATTACTACTACTACTACTAAAATATACTAATGTACCTATGCATACACATAATTACAAATTTATTAATCTTATGTACTGCTAAAAACATAGTTCTATATCTTATATACTATCACTCTTTGAAACCTGGTACTAGCCCTGTTAGTACTGCTACAGCAGTTTTTTTCATGTTTTCAATCCCAAATAGCATGTTTCCAAACTATGTTTGAAAATTCACCAAATAAGTAAATTGCTCTTCAGCCACGGATTTCTATAGCTCTTTTCTTTCTGCATAAGACATGCATCACATAAATGATGCCTGTATCATAATCATGACCAAAATATCTTTTGAAATTATAACGGATCTTTTCTGAACAACGTGCAAGTACATGTAGATTTCGGATTAAATTGGAAAAAAATTTGACCCTTTGGACCTTCACTGGCCTGTGAGAAATAGGATACTGGCTGGAAAAAGCACTGTTTTCAAATATAAGGACTAAATATTCAAATACAAAATGAGATAAACTATTTTTGTGTCACTTTTGCATTACTTCTCTCATCCAAAGGATGTGAGAGGCAAAAATCAAATGTGTCCAATCCACTGATGCTAAAAATTAACTGGTTTTGTTAATTAATGATATGATTATAAAAACAAAAGAACAGAATTACAGAAATTTGTATGTCTCTAATCTTTATTTAGCAATAAACGTATGATTATTTATACAATCCAGTAGCAACCACTAGGCTGCAATAACCTGTGAAAAGCATGGGTGCCCCTTGGCCTCTTCCCATCTTGCTCCCATTTACGCTGAGCACAGCCCCAGCAGAGAGGATCCTGTCTGTTACATCCATCCTCCACTAACTGCCATCAATTACCACTTCTTTCACATCTTACTTTTCAACATTCTTGGCTGGGAATTTTTCACCTTAATAGCTTTCCCTCTCTGAATCTTGTTTCTTTATGCATGATGGTTGGGATTTCCTACGTCATATAAAGAAGGCAACTACCTTCTAAAAAAGCCACACCTACAAAACTCAATTATGGGATACCTATGGAGGTGATTCTCCCATCCATTCTGCACTCGTGACACCCCACCTAGAGTCCTGTGTCCAGCTCTGGAGCCCTCAACAGAGAAAGGACATGGGGCTGGTGGAACGTGTATAGTGGAGGGCCATCAAGATGCTCAGATGGATGGAGCAGCTCTGCTGTGAGGACAGGCTGAGAGAGCTGGGGCTGTTCAGCCTGGAGAAGAGAAGGCTCCGCGGAGACCTTGGAGCAGCCTTCCAGGATCTGAAGNTTTGCTTCACTTTTTGTGATTCAACGTTGCCCCAGCTTTTGAGACAGTACTATTTCTATTGCCATAAAAGTAGAAGTACATTTAAAAATACATCAAGAAAAGACATGAGGACATTCTCAGTACAAGAGAATTTTTTTACAAAACATAGGAGACTTTTTTTACAAGACTTAAGAGAAGCCACTGCCATGACATGGAAACAATGAGAGTGGATCTAAACACTTAAGAATGGAGACGGAATGGAAACCCTTCAGAACTCCTGACCTAAAGAGTAAAATCTCCTCTTTCTTATAGGGTGCTTTGTCACCATGATATTAATAGTATCCTTGTTTTGTCATTTTATTATTAAAAGTAATTTTAAACTCTTTTCCACAGCTGCACATAAGTAATTTAGAAGTGTATCTACTTGTCTATAATGTCATTGTCTGCCTGTAAGTCCCAGATGAAAGAAGAAAGAGAATTACACTTGTTCAACAAGACAGACAGGTGTACAGCTTCTGAACTTCTCCAAAAGATAGGGTGGGTTTACTTGGAAATTAATTTTACTAATCAAATGAAATTAGCAGGAAGAATTTACCACAGAGTTTGACACGATCTTAAGTAAGCAATATCTGAGCAGAAGGATGAGCACATTGTGAATTTGTGCTCTTTGGGAATTCATTAAAACCTGAAGATTAAAAATAATGAGAGACTGTAATACGGATGAAGGGAGAATTTAAACTATAAAATAATTATTTTAAATACAGTAATTTCAACACTGTGAGAAAATTAAAGAAAAAAATATCTGTCTCTCAGACTCTCTGAAATACTTTTCTTAATTCAGCCAAGAGTAGAGCAAAGCACAGTAGACACAGTCTGGGTAGTAATCTAATAAAGAAACCCCTGCATCCTGTCTACTGATAGCCTAAGAACTATTTGATACACTTCTGGACTAAAGTAGCTGGTTAAATGTGGTTTCTTACCTGTCTCCCAAGGACAAGGACAGGACAAACTTCTGGACTCAGAGGCTTACAACAAAACCTCTACAGAAATTTTCAAACTGAGAATGGGGTAGTCTGAGGGATTTAAAGATCATTTAAGTATTAGAATAACTTGAAATACTATAAAAAAAGTCAAGTGCCTAATGATCATACAAAAATTCTGATGCCAGCACTTCTCACTCTCCACTGCTGGCTACGTAATTCCTGCCAGGAAACCCCAGCTCTGTGCCAGACAGTTTAATTCAACCACTCTTCTGGCAGAACAATAATAATAGCTAGTAGGAAATTTGTTTTGACTAAAAGTTATGTTAAAGCAGCTGCCTATAGTCTCAAAGCAGTGGAAAGCATCTGTGGAAGTATTTAATACCACAGCAAGATTCCAAATTATAGTAGTTTTGTTCTTCAGTGGACTGCAACAAGGTGAGAATTGATCTTGTAAGGCTCAGTGCAGGTGTGAAAAGATGAGATGCCAACAAGATGCATCCTAATGATATTTCCTTGTAGACTTCCAAGGATCTAGCTCTGCATAAGGAATAAACACGACTAAGAAGCAACTTCATGAACTGTAGCTCATATATTAAAATTAAGAGATATATTTCCAGTCTTTAAAAATGAATGACAGATATTTATACCCAACAGACAGCAATTTTACCAACAGAATCTCTAAATTCTTCTCTCAGCGCTCAAGTCATTCACCTGATTTCTTGTTGTGAGAGTAAGATATAATTCATAGTATGCCATCATAAAAAGGTGCATCCACCTTACTCTTTACGATCTTCCCTAACAGAAAGATTGTCATCTTCTATTCAGTACAAAATACTGAAGATTGTAGAAAAAAGAAAGAATAGACCTGCTCTAACTTGAGAAACCCTCATCCTGCAACAGTCTCTACTTTGATGTCACAAATGGGTTTGTTGTACTGCACATTGCCAGCCTGCTTCTTCTGGGTAACTTAATTCTTTAAAAAATAGTCAATGAAGAACATCATTAGATCTTCCTAGGAAATTCACAAGCAGCATTGAAGCTGTTACACCCACTGCACAAACCCCAGCTACTTCATGTGAGCAACAGACAACCACATTGTCAGAGACTAAGACTATGACAAGTGGAAATTCTGAGGGATGAAAATCCTCTTTTTAAAAAAAAAAAAAATGGGTCAGCAGCAAGAAAATAACAAGGCCTGGTAGTTCTGGGGAGCACATTCTGGAGACTCCTGTTGTTCAACAGCTTCCTCTACAACCCAGACAAAAATGGGCAGACACAACACATATTTAGGACACTCACAGGTGACACTAAATGGGGGAAAGTGGGTGCAGTAGTTATCAGAACATACCAGTACAGTGGACAAGCCATGGATGAAAAGCCAACAGAAACTCACAAAGTTTACTGAGATTAACTGCAACTTGCTCCAGTGACAGAATTATACTAACCTAGGCTGGGAGCTGATTGTCTGAGTACCACCAACCCAACCCAACCCAACCCAACCCCAAGCCTGGAGTTTTATGGCCAGAAGAGAGTTGAATATGAGACAACGAAGTATTCTCACTAGAAACAACCAAACCACACACGGGTCTTCATTAGGAGAAGCTTGAGGAGCAAAGTAAAGAGAGTGATTCACTTCACCTGCTTAGCAACAGTCCAGTCTTACCTAGAAAGTTCTGTCCAGGTGTTGGGCCTACAGCCCAAGGAGGATGTGAGGAAACTGGAATGGTCTAGGCCACATCATCTGTGAAGAGGTTTGAGGGATATGGGGTCTTTCACTCTAGTGAAGAGGTGGCTAAAGGGTTGAGTCATCTAATGGCAAATCCACCCAAGGAATAACAACAAAGGTAACACTTAGATGCTTTTCTCAGTGGGGGCTGCTGTGACACAGCTAGCCAAGGCCAGCAGCTCTGAAGGTTCACTCTAGACATCAGGCAACCCTTTGCACCAAGGTAGTGCAGTAATGGAACAGATTTCCTGGAGAGGTTGTAAAATCTCAGTTCCTGGAGGCTCACATGGGTCCATGAACACAATCATGTCTGACAGCTCTTGGTGATGGTCCTGCTTTGAGCAGGAGGGTGGACTAGATGACCTCCAGCAGCCCTTTCCAACCAACAAGTTACCTCAGGGCAGCCAGAGAAGGGTGGAGGAAAACATAGCACAGATAAATGACTGAGTATTAAATACTGATGTCCCAAGACACACAGGTGAATTTCGGACCGGGTCTAAGTAGCCTTGTCACACAGAAAAGAAAGTCTAAGTGACAGCAGGATGCACAACGTTTGATCATGAAATTAGGAAGGAGAAAACATACGCCAGAATCGCTTTATTTGAAGTTAAGGATATTATTAATTTTTCAGCACCCCTACTATTTTGTTGCATTTCAATAACGTAATAAAGAATCTTGAATAATTTGAATTCCCTGGAAGCAAGAGTTAATAACGCATCTCTAGTAAGTTGGAAATGAGCCAGTCCTATTACTAGACAACTCCTGGAAAACAATGTTCTGTCCTCACCGCTTTTATGATTACACAAAACTTTCCCAAGCAGTCTAAAGATTAATTTAAACCTAGCCCCTGCAGGGAAATCTTCTAGTACCAAAAGAGAAAGCACGATAGATTTAAAAGAAAAACCTTTATTTCGCTTCCAGTTAATTTTACCAAAGTTTTAAGAGATATAGAGCCAAGCTAACAGATGGAAATTTTGATTATGCAGCTGTAATTGTAAAGAGAACTGATGAAGGATTAGTATTCCTTAAAATAATGCAAAATGTCTAAATTTGTTATTGATAGACTCTTGCTGTGATGGACTACGCAGAATTCAGTAAATAACAGACGTAGGAATTCAACATAAAATTCAGTATAGGAAAGTGTTTCCAAATGGATAAAGTCCTTTGTGAAGCTAATTTGGTAAATCAGTTTTTTCTTTATATCCTGGACACTGGGTTAGGTTAATTTACAAATACTGGCTGTAATGAAGTGTACAATATAAAAGAACTGGTTTGATAACAGAGTCTCACAGGTTTTGAAAATAAAAGTTCTGAATACACAGATCATGGAAAACATCCCTTTTGACGTGTATAAAAACATGCATTATCTCTCTATCAATGTTTTTTAGTGTTAATATTATTTTTGTAACTATATGACATTTTTTGTCTTCTTCTGAAAGCTGCCAGGTTTTCGTTGTGATTTGCAGAGTACTTTGTAGTAAATTAAATGAGGCTGCTACATCCTGCACACTTCAAGTTTTTGATGTCTAGAAAAGCAAATTAGGATACTGGAATTTATATGTCTAAATATATGAAATCTATACGACCAAGTTGTTGATCTGCAGCATTTTACACAAAATACAAAATACGCCGCCTCGCTCACTGCTTTGGCACTTTGTTCTGAGATTCAGCGAGATCTCAACACACTTTTTATCAATCCAGGTATAGGTCGATCTAGAAACAACATGTTGGTGGAGGAGAATGGGGTAGCTAAAAGAAAAGGCTACACTACACACTTACTTCAGCCCATCATTCTAAGAGGTTTCATTAAGGAAGATGAAATGTCAAATCTGACAGCAGAAGCAGTTACAGCTGCCACAATGCCCATTCCTGCCTCCTCTACTACTGCCACAGCAGGACTATCCCACCTGTTTACGAGTCACCTTCTCAATGCCTATTTTTTCAGGAATTACTATTTTTTTCAGGAGCTTGCATTGTACAAGATCAAACATCCAGTTACAATCCACTTTTGCCTTTCTTCAGAGCCCAGGAACATTAAAATGGACCCAAACGTGGCAAAAACATTTAATTTAAGAAGTTTATAGGTAGGAGGTCTCCACTCTCCTCGTTGTACCACTAGTATTGTGGGGGACATTCTTATTGAGAAAAATCAAACAAAAGCCAGCTGAATAGGATTTGGCTTTCTTATCTGGGTGGCTTTTTGTCTTTTTTTAACTTGTGATCTTGCTATATATTGTCTCTTACACCACACTTACAGCACAATTTTCAGCATAAAACGCAATGAAAGACTCAGACCCAATTTCAGTGCAAATAACGTGTCCTTAAATATAGAGTAGTGACTTGTGAAGGCAAAATTTTCTAAAGATGGGCATTCTATAATCCTTCTCTTTGAAACTATATTTAATATTTGTTGAAGCAGACTGGCCATGTAACAAGGTGATCATTTCAGTAAACTATCTTTAAATTACAGTACTTGTAGAATTATTACGGGCCATGAAGATGATTAGAGGGCTGGAGCAGCTCTGCTGTGAGGACAGGCTGAGAGAGCTGGGGCTGTTCAGCCTGGAGAAGAGAAGGCTCCCCGGAGACCTTGGAGCAGCCTTCCAGGATCTGAAGGGGGCTCCAGGAGAGCTGGGGAGGGACTCTTGGTCAGGGAGTCTAGTGACAGGACAAGGGGTAGTGGTTTTAAATTGGAAGAGGGGAGATTGAGATGAGATATTTAGGAGAACATCTTCGGTGCGAGGGTGGTGAGACCCTGGCCCAGGTTGCCCAGAGAAGCTGTGGCTGCCCCATCCCTGGAGGGGTTCAAGGCCAGGCTGGACGGGCCTTGGAGCAACCTGGTGTGGTGGGAGGTGTCCCTGCCCAGGGCAATGAGTGGGACTGGATGGTCTTTAAGGTCGCTTCAGACCCAAACCATCCTATGATTCCATGATAATTGGGATTCAGGTAAGATTGTAAAGGTAGGTTCAAGACCAAAGCAATAAATAGTCAAAGGTTATAAAAATGTGTCAACACTATGCATTTGCATTAGCACTCTAACACATTTACCTTGTAGATCTATCCAAGTAAGCTCAAGAACCAATTTTATCTCAAACTGAATGTTTCTGCCATACTCACTCATATAAATTCTTCAGTGGTGAAGTTAAAATAGCCAGCACAGAGAGCAGGCTATTGCAGTGGGTATGGATTTTATAGATCTTGAGATCTCTGTCTTCATGTGGGTTCAGAAACTCCTGCACAGAGCTGCAAACTGACCACAGCATATCTTCAGTGGACATCAAAATTGATGCAATGTCGATTCTGTAGGGAAAAAACGTGAAAATAACATGACCTAGGACATCAGGATACTGATAAATTTCAGTTAAACTGAGCTTTTCTCTGGCAGGATACAATGCCTAAACCACAGCACAGACTTCAAATTTCATCTTTCATCTGTCGTGCAGGAATTCTGAATCCACTGCACTGTAAGAAATTAAGTCCTTCCACAGAAAAGTTGTTACTGAAACTAGTCAAAAGAAGACTTAAAAAGTATGGAAATTCCATCTTCCAAAAGAGAATGCCACTAGACAAGAACAACTGATCTTCTAAACTGAAACTTAATAAAAATTAAATTTTGTTTTCTTCATGATAAGGTATGTATAGAATGTACATACTATTTGCAAATCCTCCTGGAGAAAAAAAGTAATGACAAGTGAACCAAATCTTCAATTTGAGAAATCTTAACTGCAGGCAACATACTGTGATGTGGAACGTTTCTGGGTCAGTATCTGTTGCCTGTTGACACTGGCCGGCAGAGCATCATGGGTCATTGCCATAAACAATAGCAATAACCCAAACTACAACATCAGAATCTCACAAGACTAGACTGACACAGGACAGAGAGGTAACACAAAATACATGGCAGGCATGAAGCTGGACTGAAATTGTACCTAGGGGCCTAAAAGCCAACGTGATCACCTGCATCTTTAAGGACCATCTTACTCTTGGAAAATCTCAGCAAATAGACATGAACAAATATCTGTCTGTTTTATGGATCAGAACTCTAGCATTTTGAAAACCATTAGGGGAAAAGACACAGGCATACACCACCCCCACCCCCACCCCAAAGTACAGAATTATAAAAAAATATGCAAAATCTCTGTGATGAGAATATAATGAATTATATTTATCTTTCTTTTTTTCACTTGCGCATGACCGCATAATTCAATTCACTCACTGACAAATTCAAAAAACACCTTTTTAAATAAAACAGCTTCTCTGTTTTCTACAAAACGACAAGGTAGAAGTTCTTTCTTCTACTGTGTTTTGAAGCAAATTCATGTAGAATCAACTCATACAACATCTGTATCCATATACATTCTTCGTATTTCAGCATATTTATTTTTTTCCAGGAAAGTTTTCAGGATAACTCTCTGTACCTAAAGATATACGAGGGCCTAATCATGGTAAATTAGTGCAAGAATAAAGCACACAAGCAGGTATTTGGGTAAGTAGAATAAAACTTTTGGGTTTTTCCTTCCCTATTCCAAGGATGTAAACTTGTGCGAGGTATTTAAACTGCCCTGGCACTCCTTTTCATAATAAAACTTATGATGACCACACCTAACTCTTAGCTCACACAAAACATATCTCTGCTGACTGTGACCCATCTACAAACGACAAACTTTTAAGTTTTTAATTCTCATGGCCACCACAGGCTTTCAAAACCTAAAAAGAGGAACATATTCATATAGAAAAGACGCACAGCAAAGGGGCAGGATGAGATTTCTTCAGTCAAACAAGACACTGGAGAGAAAAAGGACAGAGGTAGGGTGAGATTCCACCTGGAGACACCTGCTTTAGCATTTCCTAATGAGACTTTTCTCTCTGGGAAAACATAGGAACCCCAGCAAGAACTTCCATGTTCATATTTCCTAAAATGACAGGAGAAACAGTCTCTTCCTCCTCTCTCCTTCTGCACCACCGGCTTCATTCTGGCAGATCTTTTGATGTGACCTCTTCCACTCGAAAAGCCCGATGAAAACCCAATTCTATTGGAACACAGGGAGTTTTCCCCATGAATTGATGGGTTGATTTCTAATCCTGAAGCTGTCGGTTCAGCCCCCACTTTTGGCTGTGCCACTGCCCCTCAACACGCTGTTTATCATGAGGTTTTCAAAACAATCCAGCAGTTTATGCAACAATTTCACCAAGAGTTCAAAAGAGGTCTTTGACACTTCATGATTTAGTACATGAGCACCAAATACTCTCAAATATATAAAATATATTGAGTTAAAACAAACATCATAACACATATATTGTGTCTATCACCCCTACTGTTTTCATTAGTGTTGATATTTGAACCAAAGCAGTGCTGTGCATAACAGAAAACTAAGATTTACTTATTTTATTCATAAAAAAGTGCATTAAATAATCAACCATTACCTGATTTGTGGTGTTCTCTTGTAGCTGGGGCAGGCCTGGCAGTATCTGGAGGACAGCATAGCCAAAGATTGCTCCAGTACATCCGTAAGTATCTCCTGGGCTGTCTTGGGAGGTAGAATAGTCCACAGATCATGATGAAGAGCACAGCAGAAGTAGTGCCACATCTGGACAGAGAATGAGCATCTTTCCCCCTATCAAAACCATCACACATTAAATGATAAAAATGCACCTTCCAAAACGTCAATTTAGTTCCTGTAAGTCTAATTAATTCAATGTGGAAGGAAATAGCTGAAGAGTTTCAGGCACATGATGACCAAAAAATGGTCCTTGACAACATGTGAAACATCTTTATCAGAAAGGAAACACATGTTTCAGTCACAAAACTAGAGTTCTGCCACAAAGCCAAACCACAGCATTTAACCTCTTATATCCTTAATTAACCTGTTCTCAAAGCCCATAGTGTTATGCCTAATTTAAAAACATATACTGAATGCTGTGATTACTAGAATAGCCAGATGAATTTAATATAACAAATTGTTTATCATCAAAAGAAAAAAATAACATTAAATTACTTAAGCATATGTATTTCCTCAGATTCATAATTGCTACATATAGCCGTGATTAAGAAACATTGATTATATATAATGGAAATGGAATAAGAGCAGAAAAAAATAAGTGAATAATTAAAATGATAGTAAAAGAATTCCAGAATTTTTTACTAAAATTTTTCTTTCATCTTATAACGGTAACTCACTGAAACGAAACATTTTATGGGAAGGAATTAGCTTTGGTACTAATATTTCATTGTTTATACAGAATCACCCACAAAAGACACAGAGAAAAATATAGAGGAGTCAAAATCACAGTGGCTAATCTGTAATATCTCTAAGAAGTAAATAGTTCAACTCACATTTAAGCATTCCAACTAACACCTGTTCAGAAAACAGCATTATGAGGAATTTGCATCAGAGCAAGAACTTGAATCTTCACTTCCCACATTCCAGTGGAGTTAAGAAACATTGTAAGAATTTGTTGATATTTTAGCATTATCAGAAATATAAAACAACCCCCATGAGTTTTAAAACACTCTAAGAGTTTGATTGGTGTTCTCTAATAATAATAATAAGCAAAAATAATCTGTCTTCTTTATAAACACATCACATTTGCAGATTATTGGAAATAGTCATGATTCAGTATTTCTCTGCCATAATATCTAAGGTGTGTTTTATATTAAAAAATGGTAAATTATGAGAAAGAACAAAAATACAAAACTTCTGACCACTGTTACAGTCATTAAATTTATGACTGGCACAGGCATCTCTGAAATCTTATTTAGAAAACAAAAAAGAAAACCAAATCATTAAGATGTTCAATTTTCCAAGTTTCACTAATGCAGACAAGAAAAATGTAATACTGATAAGCTTCAAAGGAAAATTATCTGCCTTATTTTGTTAGTACATACAACTATAGACATAACTGTTTCAAGCAGATTACAACAGGCAAAACAAAGCCAAGCACTGCAGTGTTTGAACAATCAAGGATTTGATAAGAGTTTGTTTACAGGTAAAATAGGATTGTCTTATATTGACCAAAATACAATAACAAATAACACAATCTCCTGTTTTTCTCATAGAAATATAATTACAATATTATTGCAAGATATACTGAAACATCATCATAATAAAGTACAAGTTTTCTTCATGGCTCAACTCCCAACATAACTTCATCACGTTGTGTAATTCAAACATTAATACTTTGCTAAAAGTCTGGATTTTTTAGATATATTACCATGACTACTCTTCAGGTAAATTCCAGTAGAAATTACCCCAAAACAACAGACATTTCATTAGCATTTCCCTTTCCTTGCAAAGCATCCCAACTGTTACAGACTAAACTTACCAAGTAAAAAATAATTAGTTTGAATGCCTAATGGAAGCTGGTTTACTTTGGTCCTATATTTAATTTACAAAAATAAACTAAAAATATTTCAAAACCCCTGCAGACTTAAGAAGCAGAAATATAATTCTGAATTATAATGTATTTATTTTTTAAAATAACTGAACGTTGGAAAGTTTTACTTTTTGAGTATGTAAGTATAAACAAAAACGGCTTATTTTTTTCTTCTTCTGCTTTATTTAATTTAAGCAGTAAATTTAATAATATCTCTTTTATAATATTGTACCTCCACTGCAGCAGGAACAGTTTCACTGAAGATTTAAATGAGATTCACTCCCCTTTTCTGACCCGTTTTTCTATTTGTTGCCGTTTCTAGACAGTTCTACTGGTAAACATCTGCTATTTTTGCAGGCTTCGTGTAATACAAACAGATGTGAGCTTTTATTTAGCTTATATATCAGGAAACAAGCAGCTGCTCTTTATTACATAAGCCACTCAATATTATCTTTGAACAGACAATTCTTTATTCTCCGACTATTAGAAAACATAAGTTCCCAAAGCTGCAGCAGATGGTCTGAAAGCTCCACTCGAAAACACGATCTGGAGAGCCGGCCCACGGCACGGTGGGCGTTCGGTGTGAGACCCTGCACCCAGAGAATTTCACTCCCTGGAGGTTTAGACTCTGAGTGCTCTCAGAGGTCAGCTCACATCTCACGTTATTGCACATTCCCTACTTGTATCTCACAAAATCTCTACTTAATTTTCCTGAAAGATGCTCAACACTTTCATTGGTCTTCTGGCTTTTCTTCTAACTCCAGTAGCACCATGGGATTAGACAGAATCATAGAATCACAGAATGGTTTGGGTTGGAAAGGACCTCAAAACCTATCCACTGCCACCCCCTGCCCTGGGCAGGGACACCTCCCACCACACCAGGTTGCTCCAAGCCCCATCCAGCCTGGCCTTGAACCCCTCCAGGGATGGGGCAGATACATTAGGTATGGATGGGCATCCGTACCGTTATGGATTAGGTCTACATACCTATATTTTAGGTTAGAGGGAAGATAGGTGAGCAAGTACTGAAATTAGTTATGAAAGCCCCAAAATACTTAAAACCACATTATTCTTACTTTAACAGTATAGAAAATTATTTTGAAGAATTTAATAACCATTTGCCACCAACCTTGTTCTCCTCAGATGCTACAAACAAGTAAGTAAACAGATCTGGAAACTGCAGTCCTGTGTATTTAAGCACAGACACTGTTCTCTGCCCCTTCCACCTTCCCTTTTTCTTTCAGTGGTTTTGCCTTCTTTCTGGATGACTTCCACCGTGATTCCTGATCAGATCATGGTCCATCTTTGGGCCACGGGCCATTAAAAAGAGCACAGTGATGACGTAACATTACACACTTCCCACCTCAAGCCCTGTACATGTACAGAGCTGAGATACCAGCTTTCTTCATCCCTTCCTCCACATATCAGTTCTGGTCAGTAACGATAAAATCATTTATCTAATCCATACTTTCTTCTTGAGAAAATTAATTCTAACAATTAGCTTTCCCTGATGGTGAATAGTTATTGGGTTGGTCTCTTCTCCCAAGGAACAGGTGATAGAACAAGAAGAAACGGCCCCAAGTTGTGCCAGGGCAGGTTCAGGATGGATATTAGGAATAACGTCTTCACAGAAAGGGTTGTCGAGCCTTGGAAGAGGCTGGGTGGAGCGGGGGCAGTGGGTGGAGGAAGGGGCAGTGGTGGAGTAACCATCCATGGAGGGATTTCAAAGCTGGGCAGACGTGGCGCTGAGGGACGTGGGTTAGTAGTGGTTTGGGCAGTGACGGGTTGATGGTTGGACTTGATGCTCTGAAACCTTCCAACCTCGGCAATAAACAGGATACAACCATTTGGACCACAGAGCATGAAGATCATACCATGATTTATCAAGTTGCCAAAAGCCACCAACTTTCTTACTCTCTTATCAGTCCAGGACATCTGGGTTCACATTCAAAACAAAATGGGCATTTCAACAGATGACTCATATTTAGACTGGCACCACTTGGCCAGTGCAGATTTTTGTCACTGACTCAGCAGCTTTTTTTGTTACATCTGTAGAATACGCCCTTCCACAGAGAGTTTTATCTCATGTAAGAATTCTGGAAAATGCTCAGCAAAACCACCCTAATTCTCTCACACAGCAAATGACACAAGGAAGGGCAGGACTATGTCAGTTATTATTGATAAACATATAATACTTTCACTTCATCCTGAAATTAAGAGAAAACAATGTCAAACAGTACACATCTGTCTATGTCTGCCTTTAACTGGGATGAAGAAAAAACCCCAATAAATTATATTCATTCACTTGATCCTTAGGTTTTTTTCAAGAACCATTAGGATTACAGTTCATGAGCAGGCCTGTAACTTCCAAACACAGGTGAAATGGCACTAGTTATTTCAGAAATATATTGTTGAATCCTGCAGGCAACTATATTGACGATCTCTCTGTTACACCCTTCACTCACAAAAGGTAAAAAGTGGAGCCAATTGACAATAAAAATCAGAGACTCATATTAGAAATTTCCAGGAGAAAAACAGCTGTCTTTCATTTTCTCATGTCATACTTTCTACAAGAAGAAAAGTTAAAATGATGGTGTTTTCTTTACTGAGTTCTGTATAAATGTCTTGAACCTGACACACAGTATTTTATCAAGCAAACGACACAAACACTCCAGGATAATGATTCATCTCATCTTTAAGTGACTCTGCTTTCCTACATCATCCCTACAGAGACATTTGCCTGCAACGATAAATATCTCAAAATAGTAAATTCCAATAACCTTTACGTAAAAATAATGCTGATCTTATGCTTCTAATTAGCCAAGAGAGCTGGCAACCAGTAAAACACATTTTGTAAAAGGGAGGCACAGCAAACTTAACCTCACACCTCATAAAAAGCTTTGTAGTCATCCCAGTGGTGGCTCTCGGCATCCTGCAAAATGCTTGTAGCACAAACTCTGACGCAGTAGCTCGTAACTTGAAACTGGAGAACGCTGATGAATTCCTGATACTGCTGGACAGGCAGGAGGAACAGGGGTCTGTTCAGAGAGAATGATCAAAGAGAGGAAGATTGAAAGGCTGTGCAGTAGGAGGTAACGATCCCCAGCACTGCAAATGGTTCTGATTATTAGGTATCAATCATTCATTTCCTCTCTGTCCTGGAGTCTGAACCCAGCGCTCTCTGCTGAAAAGTATCTGGTCTTTGTTTCACAAGTTTTTTAAATACATCTGCTCATCTATAAATTCTTATTTAACCAAGTCACTGAGAAACATATTACTTCATCCTGTTTTCTGAGATAAAAGTGCATTTGTTATCCAGTTATTGGGAGATTCTGGGCTGAAGCATCACCACTGGGTGTAATAAAGAAAGCATAAACAGACAGTCCAGGGGTTGTTTTCCACTGGTATTTACTAAAACTCTTTCATAATACACCTAAGTAGAATTATCAAGCAGTATTTTGGCTCAGACTTCCCACTCAGAAAGATACACTTCAGGCAGAAGAGAGTAAAACATCAGAGGGGAAGCAGCTCCACCGTGCACACAACCCCTTAGAAATCCCTTCAAAACTGGGGTGATTCAGGTGTCCCCCCCAAAAGGTCCAGTTTCTACTTTTAAATTACATGTGGCAAGAAACACATGGACCAATAAAGAGATTCTTAGCATTTGAAGTCAAAATTTCCTAAAAGCACAGCAGATGTATTTATATTGACCCCCAGGCCACCACTGCCTGAGACTTTCCAAGACTACTTCCTATCCTCTCTAATTTTTGTTCTGCATCCAATGAAAAATAAATTCTAAAAGTACATTGGATGTACCTGCTCACATTTCTGAACACAGATAGTGTAAGAAAAGAGTGCAAGAATGTAAATTTATGCTGTTCTCCAAGACTGATAAGTGCTAAATCAGATTTTATGAAGATTCAGCTAATGCAAAGGTCAGAAAAGGAAATTAAAGCCTTACCCTTCTATTTACATTCAGTTCACTGGACAATCCTATTTACTCAGGTTTAATAAGTGAAAAATATTGATCTGCAAAATGAAATGCAGATCTCAAACATAAATAATTTGTTTTGCCATGCCTGCTTTAGATTATCAATAGCTTTGATTCAGGTCTTTCCATAAATCCCACGCGCAGTGCGTGCCCCGAAAAATATGAAGCGATCGGGGAAACTAAAACTAAAGCACAGAATGAGGTCCCCTATTATTTACTCTTGAATTAAAACCACTGCAAGTGAAAGGGACTCACTTTTTGCTCGTTTCTCTCATCAAGTTGCTGTAGTTTGTAAAATGCTGGCGGACATATATGGCCGTGGAGAGGGCGGCATAGAGGTCCTGGAGGGGAGCCTTGGAGGGAACCTCCTTGCTCCGCTCCCCCAGCCTGGCCAGGATGGCTGCTGCCACTTTGCTGCAGGCCTCCACAAAGTTGGCTCTGATTTCCTGAAGAGAATCCTCCCTGCCTGCCAGAGCCAAGGGAAGCAACGTGTCCAGCTCCTCCGTGATATCGGCACAGAACTGATGGGAACAAACACCAAGTCATTTCTCTTCAGTTGTATGCACCAGGGTCACCTTCTCGAAGAACGAAATGGGAGTGAAACATAAATACATGAAACCAACTTTACAAACATTTCATTCTGTTATACAGGGGAGTAACATTTATCTACAGTAAATTAACTGATATTTTATTCCTTCCCACTTTAAAGCCGTCTAAGACACACTGGGGGAAAAAAATATTAAAACCATCTTGTGCTAGTAATGCCTTCATTTATGATTTCATTAGATGTACACTCAAAGCATAAGGTTAATTCCCTGTAGAATCATAGAATCATAGAATCATGAAATGGTTAGAGTTGGAAGGGACCTTCAAGATCATCCAGTTCCAACCCCCCTGCCCTGGGCAGGGACACCTCCCACCACACCAGGTTGCTCCAAGCCCCATCCAGCCTGGCCTTGAACCCCTCCAGGGATGGGGCAGCCACAGCTTCTCTGGGAAACCGCTTCCAGTGTCTCACCACCCTCACAGCAAAGAACTTCTTCCTAAGATCTCATCTAAATCTCCCCTCTTCCAATTTAAAACCAATCCAATTTATCTTTGTAAACAAAGATAATTTACTAATCTGATTTACTTTGAAAACTAGACAAACACATTTCTTAATACTGGATTTGAAAACGAACTTGTCATCTCCTAATAAACTCATACACTGATCTCCCTAAAACTATCTCCCAAAAGCTTGTGCGTTACTTTAAGCAAACATTCACCAACAGCACTCCAAATTGGCTAAAATAGTGGCAAAGCCTGCTAAATAAATAAATAAATAAATAAAACAACTTTCAAACACATATTCACTTAGAAAAATAATTTAATTAATTGCCATAAATGACCATTCAGCCAAATCAAAGCTCTCTAATTTGGCCGTATTATTGGTTATGCTGGCTAGTTAAATGGCATGTCTAAGGATATGAATACAGGAAATCCCTTTACAGCTGCTCTTTAAAGGTTTCAGCATTTTTCCCATCGAACCACTTGGTTACAGAGCAGATACGAATCAGAATGTTTTAGAACTTTTTGGATGAAAAAAAACCCCTAATGCCAGCAAACTTTAAAAGTTAATTCTTTCAAGTACAGACTATGGGCTATTGAATAAAGCTCTGTTCAGCCTCATATTGTAATGCCTCTCACTTTCTTCTTAATTCCATTTATATAAGATATAGAATATTAATGGTACTGTAAGTACTTCAAAGTGTAGATGGCAAACAGCCCTGGCATTCTGTCTCCCCTCAAACTTCAGATCTTTTGATACCTGCCTTAGCAATTCGTTTTGGTTGCTCCTCCTGTTGGACTGCTCCGCAGGACTCCCTCATTTGCTGGTTGTTTACAAGACTCATTGCATAGCCTGCAGCTGAAAACTCTTCTTTCTGCTCATGTTGAAGAATCTTAGTTGAAAAATCCTCTACTGCTATTGTTATACAGTGAGCCACGGAAGACGACAGGTCTTTAAACGCATTTCTCCAGCCAAAATTCAGTAAAACAGGCTGAAATACATATTTATGTTAAATCAATCCAAATCCACTCTTGCGTGTTATTATTGTCTCGAACTTATACAAACACCCATAACTAAATTAAAGGACACCATGATCTTCTGAAATTAATAATTTACAAAATAGACTGCTAACTCTGAAGTCATATTAAAGGCAGTGTATATATACTCAGCAAAAATGAACAGGTATAAGAATACTAAATTTGTCACCAAAATTTTAAGAAATAGATTTATCAAAACCCCAGTTTGAACAACTGCTTTTCAAAAGCCACGTGGCACCTTTATATTATTTATCATCATTAACAAACTATTTATTACAGTCCCAATATTATTTATCATCATTATTGAACTGTTTAGCAAAGTTCAATACATCTCTATAACCAGTAGTTTAACAAGTAAATCCAACAATGAACACCCTCTAATAATTTCCACTGCAAGGTAACACCTGCAAGCCACTAACCATGGATATTAATGGAAAACATTTAGAGAAGCTGGTTTCAACACAGCCACACTGGCTTTCACTTCCCCAAAGCTGGATTTACCAAAGATTAAAATGTTTAAACAGAGATTTCTAGTTTTCAGCCAGTGCTGGCTTTCCCATCAGTTTACATCAGTCCCCTGCCTTCTATAAACAGGGATTTCTGAAGTTATCTGAAGCATAACAGTTCCAAGAAGCAGACACAGTAGGACATCATTACTTTTCTGCTAATCTTGCTTTGCATTGCTCTTAGGACATACAGAGGACTTAAACCCCACCAGAAGTGGCCAGCTGAGACTTGCACCACTGTAAGAGAAAGATTTGAATGACACAAGACGTGAAGGTCGCCAGTATGACAGTATGAGGGCACTATGAGTAGGAGAAAAGGAGTTTTCCTAGCAAGTTGCAGCTATAATATTTAAATTAGAAAACAATGAAGGGCTAACAAAGTGGAGCCCTTTCAGTTTACTCCAATTTAGAAGCTGCTTCCTCCTCCCCTTCCCCACTCCCAACGCTCAACTCCAGCTCCCAAGGATACCCAGGATGCCCATTTTACACTCTCTCTTTTCCCCCCCCTTTTCCCCTGTTGTTTGTTGTTGTTTTGGTTTGGTTTTTTATTTTTTTTATTATTTTTTTCTATCTTGGGTCAAGTAAAGCCCAGTCTTCTCAAAATATTGTTCTTTGCAATCTACGAGATAGAAGAACATTAGTCTCACAAACTGATTCAAGGCGCATTTTAAAAAGTCACTGCAGCATTAAAACAGAGCCGTTAGGAAATGGAATTCCACTACAGCAAAGTATCAGGCCTGTTAGAGTATTTAGGTCTTGTAAATTCAACAATAAACATTTTTTTTTAGCAGTAAATGGAAGCCAGACTAAAAATCCTGTACGTACTTTATACAAAGCACCATGCTTACTACACAGTAGCTTGTCGGCATCAAAGACACTGGGCACCATGCAAGTACTTATGTCTGTAGGAAGGATCATTATGATCAAATACTAAGAATTTGACACATCTTTTAAAGATTCTGCTGTATTTTGGAACATATCTAATACTGTATAAATCAATTTTAGCATTTATTAATTGTTTTGTTACAAGGTAACTTACACTGCTGATGTTCAATCCATTCAGTTACTGAATCTTAAATAACAACCGTTTCACGAATGCCCTAAGATTTCCTTCCATCTTAACAGAGGCTTTGCACCTAAAATTAATTGGAGGAGCTAAATAATGAATCTATGGCAATAGGTGTTTGTAATGGACGTGGTGGCAGACTTCACTGGAGACACAGACAAAAGAAAATCCCCTGCAAAGTGCAAGACTCCTTTCATACTCACCTCTTCTACCTGAAGTAACTGCTCAGGAAGCACACTGGTTTCGTTTGCTCTAGTTTCTCCTATTAAAAGCTCCCCACCAGCTTTCTTCAGAACTCCTGCACAGTATGATAAAAGGGATCAAAGTTAAGATTAATTCTGTAGAAAAGTCAGCAGCCTACAACACCTTCTGATATATCAATACGAAGCACAAAAAAAACCCTCAACAAGATGTAGGGGAATAGTAATGTTATGATAAAGTCAAATTCAGGTTATACACAGCTCCTTTTATATAACATGATGAAATCCACATCCCATTGTATTCATATTTTATACAAACGCACATATAATGTATAAAATATAGTTTCTTTTGTCATTAATTCATTTTTATACTGATTGTGCAGTCACCTATTCCTAGGGAGAGCAGATAACGTTAGAACAGCTGCGTAGAAATTAATTTCTATTCTTTGTTCAATAAATTATATGAATGGCACACTAATGTATTTTTACAGTTTTTACTTATTTGGGAACGCCAATATGATAAGAATAAAAAGACAGTTAATTAGTAAAGTTATTATAAGCAAAATAATGGCGACGGGAACAAGAACATGTGAAGCCCCTTACAAAGGGCTGGTACAAAACTCACTCATAAATCTTGGAGTAATGGGAATATTGCCCTGGTTTTGACAAGGACAAACCAATATCTGGGTCGATACCACTTTCATCAGCGTTTCAAGCAATCCAGGATGTTCCTGGAGTGCCCTGATGATAACTTCCTCCTCAAAGTGCCAGCGAGGAGAGGTGCTATGCTGAACCTTGTTCTCGCCAATAAGGAAGGGCTGGTGGGGAACGTGAAGGTCAAAGGCATCCCCAGCTGCAGTGACCATGAGATGGTGGACTTCAGAACACCAGGGACAGGGAGGAAGGTGAAAATCAACCTTATAGCCCTTGACCTTGGGAGAGCAGACTCTGGCCTCTTCAAAGGTTGATTTGGAAGAGTCCCATGGGATAAGGCCCTTCATGGAAATGGGGCCCAAGAAAGCTGGTAAATAGTCATAGAATCATAGAATCATAGAATGGTCAGAGTTGGAAGGGACCTTAGAGATCATCAAGTTCCAACCCCCCTGCCCTGGGCAGGGACACCTCTCCCTAGAGCACGTTGCTCCAAGCCCCATCCAACCTGGCCTTAAACATTTCCAGGGATGGGGCATCAACAACTTCTCTGGGCAACCTGTTCCAGTGCCTCACCACCCTCACACCAAAGAACTTCTTCCTAAGATCTCATCTAAATCTCCCCTCTTCCAATTTAAAACCATTACCCCTTGTCCTGTCACCAGACTTCCTGACAAAGAGTCCCTCCCCAGCTCTCCTGGAGCTCCCTTCAGATCCTGGAAGGCTGCTCCAAGCTCTCCCCGGAGCCTTCTCTTCTCCAGGCTGAACAGCCCCAGCTCTCTCAGCCTGTCCTCACAGCAGAGCTGCTCCAGCCCTCTGAGCATCTTGGTGGCCCTGCGCTGGACCTGTTCCAACAGTTCCATGTCCTTT
>VXBW01002441.1:302783-321828 GCA_013400375.1 Thinocorus orbignyianus
CAAAGATGTTAAATAGTACTGGTCCCAGTACTGACCCTTGCGGGACACCACTCGTCACTGGCCGCCACGTGGACATTGACCCATTAACCACAACTCTTTGACTGCGGCCAAAGGATAACCTCCTCCGAACAGTCAAGGATAATCTCCTCCAAACTCAAGAGAGTTGGGACAAGAATGCCAGGAGGCTTGCATGGATGAACAAGATGCTCCTAGCCAGACTCAAACACAAAATGAAGCCTATGGAAAGTGGAAGCAAGGATGGGCAACCTGGGAGTAACACCAAAACAATGTCTGAGCATCCAGGGACACAGCTAGGAAAGCTAAAGCCCAAATGCAACTCAACCCAGTCAAAGACGTCAAAGGCAAGAAGGATTTATTTAAGTACACAGGTGAAAAATGGAAGATCGGGGAAAATGCAGACCCACTGCTTCATGAGATTTCGATCTGGTTACACAGACATGGAAAAGGCTGAGGAACTGAATGCTTTCTTTGCCTCAGTCTCTGCTAGCAAGACCAGCCTTTAGGAATACCAAGTCCATGGTGTATGGTAGGAGCAAGGAAGATTTTTGGTGGAAGAGGATCAGGTCTGGGAATGCTTAAGCAGCCTGGACATACCTAAGTCCCTGGGCCCTGATGGGATGCACCCACAAGTACTAAGGAAGCTGGCAGTTGTCATTACAAGGGCACTCTCAATAACCTATGATCAATCACAGCAACTGGGAGAAGTATCCAAAGAGTGGAGGAAAGCAAATGTCAGTCCTGTCCTCAAGTAAGAGGACTCAGGGAATTGCAGACCAGCCAACCTCACCTCTGTTACTGGGAAGGTGATGGAACAGCTAATCCTGGAAAGCATTTCAAGACACATTATGGACAAAAAACCCATTAGGAGTACTCAGCATGGCTTCACCAAGTCATGCTTGACCAACTCGATAAACTTCTGTGAAGAAACGACTGGCCTGTTAGATGAGGGGCGAGCAGTGGATATTGCCTACCTGGATTTCAGTAAGGCCTTTGACATTGTCTCCCATCAGATGTTTTCATGCAACAAGCTGTGGACAAGCTCTTGATGTATGGGATGGATAAGCAGACAGTGAGGTGGGTGAAAAACTGGCTGAATAGCCAGGCCCAGAATGTGGTGGTCAGTGGCAAAAGCCTAGTTGGAGACTACTGGCCTACTGGAGGCCAGTAACTAGTGATATATCTTGGGGTTCAGTACTGGTCCGGTCTTGTTTAACATCTTCATTAACGTTTTGGATGATGGGGTAGAGTCTACCCTCAGCAAGTTTGCAGATGGCACCAACCTGGGAGGTGTGGCTGATATATACCAAAGAAGGTCATGCTGCCATGCAGAGGGTCCTCAACAGGCTGGAGAAATGGGCACACAAAAGCTCAACAAGAGGTGAGAAGTCCTGCACCTGGGGAGTAACAACCCCAGGCTCTAATATATGCTGGGGGCCACCCAGATGGAAAGCAGCTTTGCAGAAGAGGTCCAAGTGGACTCCAAGTTGAACATAAGCCAGCGACATGCCCTTGCTGCAAAGAAGGCTGGTTTGCACTAGACAAAGCATTGCTAGCACATTAGGAGAGGTGATCCTTTCCTTCTGGCCAGCACTGGTCACACCTAGAGTACTGCGTCCAATTCAGGGCTACTCAGGGTAAGAGAGACATGGACACACCGGAGGGTGTCAAACAAAGGTCCAAGAAGGTGACTAAGGCACTGGAGCATCTTATCAGGAAAGGCTGAGAGTACCGCGATGTTCAGCCTAGAGAAGTGAAGGCTTGGAGGGGCATCTTATTAATGACTATAAATCCTGAAGGAAGGATGCAAAGAGGACAGAGCCAGGCTCTTCTCAGTGGTGCCTAGTGACAAGAGGCAATGGGCACAGACAGAAAGACAAGAGGCTCCCTCTGAACATCAGGCAATACTTTTATCTTATGAGGTTGACCAAGCACAAGAGCAGATTGTCCAGAGAGGCTGTGGAGTCTGAATCCTTGGGAGATACTCAAAAGCCATCTGGACAAGGTCCTGGGCAACTGGCTCTGCATGGTCCTGGTTGAGCAGGGGTTGTTGGACCAGACCTCCAAAAGTCCCTTCTGATCTCAACCATTCCGCAACTCTTGGAGTCCGTGTTTCAACAGGAACATGAGAAAAAAACCCAAACAATATGGGACTTGAAAAATCTGCCTCCTAGCACAAAACTGGTAAACAACACAGGTACAGACACAAGTAAAATTAAAACAAAGAAGTTTTAAATCACTAGATGCTGTCAGTCTCGTTAAAGATTGTCTTCCAAGCACAAACTTACAGGTCATCAGTTCCCTGAAGCTACTGGTGTTACCAACGGCCAAGGTTTAAAGAGGTTTTCTCTTTTTATATACCCAGTATTTCCACATATCTATACAAGATTCTAAAATGCCAAGCTTTTTGAGGGGTTTTCCCCCAATCACTCTTTTAATTTGTGTTTTCAAAAGATGTCAGAGTAAAACAGATTTGAGCCGGGAAAAAAGAAAGATAAAGTGATGGAACATAAAAACCACAAGAGACTAACCAGGTCATCTAGCTCCCTGATTGTTCAACATATATTACAGACAGCAACACAGACTTACTGTTTTTTTCATAATGCTTTTATGCGCTTTATGATGATGATTCCTACAATTTACTTTAGAAATTACTCCAGAATGAAAACACCCCTAACTGACTGAATATTTTCCCCCTTTTCTATTTTGTGTTTTCTACCTTCAATTTGGCTTGTTTTTCCTTGCAATTGTCTTTTTTCATACATACAACATCTGATTCTAACTATAAGCACAGTTGAATATCATATATATCCATATTCTCTTATTTTCACTACTTAGATCAGCTATTTATAACTTTTTATACCAAGACTTTAAAGAAAACCATAAACATTTAACCTAAAACCTTTGTGTATTTGTGGAATTGCCTTACTTGCTAAGAACTCACAGCTGAGATAAAAACGTATCTACTCATAGTAGATTTATGTCTCCAGGACCGGAGGTGAAGAGCCAAATGATGCTTCCACCAGCATCAACCATTTTGATTGTTCATATATTCCGAAATTAACAGTTTCTACTGGATCTCCCCACCTCCTTTTCTAACAGCCTGGCCATGCGTGCTCTACGTTCATATACATCTGTGTGCATTCAGGCTCACACACATAGAAAACCTTTTCTGGCCTTACCATAGAAGCCCCAAGGTCAAGTCTCCTGTCTTTTACACAAGTTCCCTTGGTTTCCCAAACTTTTGCTTTTCCCAGATCTCACCTAGGTAAAGATGGCCTTAACCCTCTACAATTTAACCTCCATCTTAACAAAGGCTTCCTTCACATTCTTCACTGATCAGTGCACAGTGGCTACGGCCCCCTCAAAGCCTCCTGACTTTGGATGCTACCACAATCTTCCTCTCAAGCCCTGTTTCCACAGAGAGATGTTATCAAATCACCTCCTTCCTCTCCTGCCACTTCTTCAGTGAACTCCTGACTGTCTTGCCCTAATCATCAAACTCCCCTGGAAATAAAAGTGCAGCTTTACCCGAGAGACTGCTGCAGTGAAGCTACTCAGCCTAAATTAGTTTGCCATCACAGGGAGGAGGGCAGGCAATGGCATGGAGAAAGCATCCCTACCTACATGGCCATAGTTTTCTAAACAAATTCTTTGACCCCTCTGTTCTTCCAAATTATCATAGAATCATGGAATGGTTTGGGTTGGAAGGGACCTTCAAGATCACGCAGTGCCACTCATTGCCCTGGGCAGGGACACCTCCCACCACACCAGGTTGCTCCAAGCCCCATCCAGCCTGGCCTTGAACCCCTCCAGGGATGGGGCAGCCACAGCTTCTCTGGGCAGCCTGTTCCAGTGCCTCACCACCCTCACACCAAAGAAGTTCTTCCTAATATCTCATCTCCATCTTCTCTCTTTCAGGGACAAACCCTTCCCCCTCATCCTATGGCTCCCCTTCCTCATCAAGAGTTCCAGCTTTCCTGGAACCCCTTTAGGAACTGGAGGGGGCTCAATGGTCTCCCTGGAGTTGGTCACTCCCAACTCTTTCAGCCTGTCCCCACAGCAGAGGGGCTCCACTATTTCCGCCATCTCTATGGCCTCAGGTCCACGTCTTTCTTATGTTGTTCTTATGTTCTATTCCAAGAACGTATCATAGACAGGTAGACAGACAAATCCTTCTCATACGGCTGCTTAGAGAATTTTCAGAAAGAGTGCAGAGAGGAGCAAATGTCACAAAAGAAGATGGGGGCTGAAGGAAAAATTCTGTCTTTTATATTTGCTCCTTTTCCAGAGCGTATTCTACATCTCCATTGTTTTTGATTTTTAGGGAAGATTGGATTAATAATAAATCCTTGCTATACCTGTCCTGAAGGTTATCTTCTACAAACTAATCAACTGCTCACACTGTGTACTTTCTTCAGATTACCAGCCACACAGCTTTTGACAGTAGATATTCAAAACAAGATTATATCAAGTGCTTCACTTGAAATCAAAACTCTTCAGCTAACTTCCCTTACATGCAATCAAATTTGTCTTGGATTATCATTCTCTTTAGAGCAAATCTTTTTGCCTATGTCGCCATTGTTTTCAATGTATTTAATTCTTCCACTAATTTAGTATTTTCCTAGTTTTGTAATGATGATGACATGAGACCTCTTGCATTGTTAATACAATTCTTTTTCTTTCTTGTAAGAAGTGTTATTAAATTTTTTTTCCACAGAATTCCATAGCTTTCCTATTTTTTTCATAGCATTTAGGGTCATAAGAACAGTCATTGTGACATCACACACAGCACAGTGTAGCAAACCATCAAGGAAATCTTTTGTACAACAGCTCACTGAGTAAGGTAAATAACAAGGGCATCAAAGAGGTTTACTAGTTGGATTCAGCTTTCTCAGCTAGAAGTGTTACTGAAAAGAACTTTTACTTGGAAATAATACACCTTACAGAAACTGGAAATACCACTCCCCTCCAAATATAAATAAGCAGAAGGAACAAAAAGATATTGACTAGCTGTAGATTGAAAAAACCCTTCTATTTTCTATCTTCAATAATGGACTTTTTATTTGTTGTGCTGAGCAAGTAACATGAATACAGAAAATGTACATGTGAAATCAAACTCCCTCCCAGTGTAAATTCCATCTTCACTGCAGATTGATGTGCTAAAGCTATGCATCGCTTAAAGAAGCTACTTGAACATCTTGCTTTGAAACCAAAGCAAAAATCACAGTTCTTTCTTGAATCTTTACAACTTCAAAGTCTTAATAAGAGGATGCACCTCGTCAACTTGATTCCACGCTCCTTTTATTAGACTTTCCAGAAATGGATATAAAGGATTTCTTCTTATGCTGTGAAGGAAAGACCTCTGCAAATCTTCCCAGTCCCCTGAGGCAAAGCCTGTACACCTAAGGACTTGACAACTTTGCCCACAATGTTTTCAAAGAGCTCCATTGGAAAAAGATTTTCTCGGTACTCATTATCTGGTCTGTCCAAAGTTCACCTTTTTCACTGGAATGGGAAAGGAAAAAAAAAAGTGAGAGAGATGAAAGTACGTTAGATGTTTTTGATTTTTTAAAAGTCTCAACAAGAGGCTTCTGAAAAGCCAGAGGGAAGATAAATGTACCTTATAGGTGGGAAGAGAATGCAATTTGGCAGGATTCTAAACCAAAATCTCCTGCTTAACCCTTGACTGCAGCTGAACGTTCCAGATTCCTTCAAAGAGAACATCCTCTGTGATGCTGCAGGTACTAGGTATGTCAGAACACCCGGGAATTTCAACTGAATGAAAATAGAGAAGCAGACTATCTCATCCCAGTAGGCATGACAAGATACCTGCAGAAGAAAGGGTTAAGTGTCTAGTCAAGAAAAAATAGGAGGTGGTTACTCCTTTAATTTTCTGAAACCTGTTGCTTGTAGCAGAAGGAAGTGAGGTTACTCAATGTTGAGAACAAATGTTCTGTAATTCTTCAGAAAAATATGGGCACCTTCCCTCAGAAAGGTAGAGTAGCAGTCTTGTCTAGATGCCACACAGAAGTTCAGGGATGGAACAAAACCCTATCACCATTTATTTGTCTGGGAACTTTCCATGATTTCCTCCTTTTATTTGATTTAAGAGAAAACTTGAACACTACACTAGCAGTAGATAAAATGTATACTTACACTACCTTTTTATAAATTATGCTTAGGTAACACAAATATAACTTGAAATCAAGTGCAAAACTAGGCAGGTACATACTGCTCATTGAAGAATATGTGCTGAATTAGGTCTAGCAAGGAAAGATAGAAAATAAAATCAGGAAGAACTGAATGGAGAACAGTGAAAAGAAGTTAGAGTAGAAAGTGTAATTCATGGAATTTTTTTTTCAATTTGTGCAAAACAGTTTGGGAAAATGAGGATTCTGAATATATTCCAGAAGATGCCGGATGTAGAACTCTCAAACTGAACTCAGAGAACTATCCGTATCACCTATAAAAACTCTCTACATCCATCTCCCTACAGAGTTCACTCTGGTTCACTGTTTCCTTTGGTGCTATTGTCTGCCATGGGGTTACCATCAGAGAACACTGGTAGGCAGTACTTCCCTCTAACATCTATTTTCAACCACCTAAATTGGTCTTCATAGGATTCCATTGTGCACACTGCAAAGAAACTTGTCTTGTTGCCAGCTAGAACTGTGAACTACATGTCTTTCTTTTCTTCACTGTTCTTTTTTTGGTTCACAAGCAACCTCCTACCAAAAGCAGAATCCGCAGAAGAGACTACATCCAAGAGATAATGCAATGAAAAAGTATGAAGAGAAGCCCAGGTGGCCACCTTGCAAATTTCCAATGTGGAAGCCTTCGACCTCTCCGCCCAAGAAGCAGCTATAGTCCTAGTGTAATGAGCTTTACAAACCCTGGGAGCCTCTTTACCCTTAACTACATACGCCTCCCTAATACAATCCCTTAACCATCTAGCTAAGGAACTCTTAGAAGCCATTTGACCCCTCTTAAGACCCCCTAAGAGTACAAACAATCTGTCAGAAGATACGAAATCTTTGATTCTTCTGTGATAAACCCTAAGTGTTCTTCTTACATCCAATTTATGCAGCCATTGCTCTTTGTCATCGCTGGGTTTAGGGAAAAATGAGGGCCAAGAAACCGTCTGGTTTAGATAAAACCCAGATGCCATCTTTGGGACAAAAAAAAAAATTTAAAAAGAGGAACCATCCAAAGAACTACTTTGTTTCTGATGGAACTTTACACGTGTTCTATATATCAAGTTTGAAGTACCATGGGATATGCGGAACAAAAATCAACTAAAACTGCCATTGAAACAGCTATACACACAAACGCAACACTTGGCACAAGCACATGAAAAAACATTATTTTTGTTGCATCTCTGCGTGAGTTACACAGATAAAAAGGCATAAAAAGGCTCCCGTGAATACTAAAAGCAACCGAAAAAAGAAAAGGAAGCCAGTGCAAGGTTCCAATCTACGTGACGCCTAGGGAAACTCTAGCTCACTTGGATATTAGCCTACCTTTTATGAACTGGCTGGCTTCCCTTAATTTGCCAGCAGTTCTACTTGCAGAGGACTGGTACTGCAGTGACTGCAGGGTAGTTTGGATTCACCCAACCTCGCTTCAAACCGGTGAGGGAGAGTACAGGGAACGGTCTCGCAAGAGGGCTCATTTGCTCTCCTCCTCCGGCTGGTTCTGCAGCCTGAGCTGCACCATAAACCCCCATGCTGGCTCCTGAGTTAATTTAAAGCTGCTTTGGTCCCCATGTTTTGCTAAACTAAACAAGATTTCGAGTGAGAAGGCTTCTCAATCAGTAGAGAAGGTGGCCATTGTGTTTTCTAGTCACGTATTATAACGTCTTCTGATGAAAATAAAGCAAGGAGACTAGTAAATCCTTCTTATCAAGACTCAGCCTTCATCAGTGGGAAAAATAAGATTATCAGCCCAATATAGGACATTAACAGAGAAAATCTTAAATCCCTTTTGGTACTTAACAGAACTTGGAACTACTGGGAACGTAGCTCTCATTCTCCCATATCAAATCATCTTTCTCTTCATCACTACAACTGAGATTTCTGACAATATGAAGTGAAAATAACACCAATAGACCCTTTTTTTTTTTTTCCAGTTTCTTCCACCATGTCTTCTCTTCTCCAGAAACTGATGTAAGTGAGCAAAGTTTTGGGAATAAAACCACCTGATCAGAACAGCAATACTAAAACTAAAAGTGTGACTTCACTGACATCACCTGTAAAAGATTTACCTCCAGTTGTGTTTCAGGGCAAAAGTAATTTTATATTTTCTTTAGAATGGGCCTTCTTCCCAGAAGACTGCCTCCAACAACAAGATTAAGTAACATCCCCCACTCAGCTTCTGTTACGTAGAGGTGCCATGTAAGAACCTACTTGCTATAGAGAGATGATAACTCTCAAAGAATATTCCTCACAAAAGAAGCCTTAACACACTTTTGAGGAACAGTTCTGAATGTAGTTAAGTTTGGAGAAATGCCTGCAGGACAAAGTCCTAGATACACTTCCTGAAAAGTAAAATATTTCTTGTTAATGTTGCAATCCTTAGGTTCTTTGAATTGTTGGCGATCCCACGTCTTATAGTTAGTTAAACTTGTCAAATCACTTTCACATTCAAGAGTTTTTCAATTTGTTTACCCTTTACCACAGAATATGCAAACAAAAAGAACTCTTAAAATTACTCTTACTGAACGTGTCTCCAAACCTTCACATTATGGCTATGAGAAGCTCACTGTAGCATCAAGGCCATAAAACGAAAAACATGGTGTATCATAGCTTAACGTTTCTTGAGAACTAGTAAAACCAAGAGATTAAAGGAGGCAGAAATATATTGAAACCAATAGCAAAAATAGAACCTGAATGTAAATTTTATTTGAGCTTTGATGAATACTCTAAAAATGCCTAGATTAACCTCTATTTCTTTATTTCAGTGTCAGTATCTCAGAGGAAGAATCCATCAACAAAATGTGTGCCTTAGAACTACTCTTATTTCATCCTTTTTTTTATTTTTTATCAATTTAGGAGACCACATTCCCAAAACACCTTTCTTCTCCGCCTGCAGCCTGACTGCAGAGATATCAAGTGTTTGACTCCACCTCTCCTCTCTCCCTGAGCAGCCTGGCCTCATTTCTGGTCTGATCCTTTCCTATAATATAATCAAAGCTCTGGAAACCACTTGCTCTCTGGTGACCTGGAATCTCTCTTCTGGCAGAAGCAGCAGAGCAGAAGAACATTTATGAGCATACCACAACCTGGAAGGTGTTATTCACCTGAATTTTCAGGATGTTGGGTTCTCCTCACATGACATGAATGCAGTTAGATGAAAAAGAGAATGAGCCTGGAATCTAAAGCAAACACAAACTTGAGGCTTGATCGTGAAGCAGTTTATGTTTGGATGTAGAGCCTACTTCTATAAAATATCCTCTCTAGCCAGTGGGATAAGCATGATAGTAAACACAGAACATATTAGTGTTTGTGAGAACTACAGGTTGAAGCAGGACCATATACTACCACATCTAGCTGCATCTCTTCTAAGATCAATAAAACTAATGTTCAAGTCAGAGTTTTTCTCTCCTGAAAAAAGCAGCTTTCAGGGACGAGTCCAGAAACAATCACAGTTTCGAAGAATTTAGACTCCATGCATAGTTTTGTCCTGTATGAAACCCAGGATTTTATAGATAGCTCAATAGAAGACACTACGTTAGAGTGTTTGATAAATTTTTCATTATGATGCTCCATCGATAATTATTGTATTTCTCATCTTTACAAATAACTATCAGTTCTTTCCCAGAAGTCACTATGCTTCAAACTAAATCCACATATTTCAAAAAGATTTTCAGTGGGTGTGGTGATACACTTATTTATAAAATACAATGACATAAATTAGATCATTAAACTTGAAAGTCATGTAAAATTATCTTTTTACACAAAGTATAATCAATGAATAAGGAAAAGCATTCATTACCTTGAACACTCTTACTCTTCTCCGTAAGTGAAGGCACCAGCAGAATTTCTGCAGAGAGCTCTTCAATTTTTTCTTCCATTAATAAGAAGAGTTTGATAAGTTGAGACAGACATTTGAGCTGATACAACGTTAAGCAGAAGTTCCTTCCTTTCTTGTGGCATTCTTGGGAGGCTGTTCAAGGAAAACAATAAAATATCTTTTACTAATCCTCAAAAAACGGACCTGCAGAAGTGATTATGTAAGAAAGTATAATATATCAAGTAATTTCATTTTTGGTATGGCATAATGTACCTTTACCTCCTTCTAAAATACTGTTTCATCAGTTCTTCTGAAACCTTTGGCATTTCTCCACTATCGGGGAAGTTACAACCGAATTCCAGGTTTTGTTACTCATTAACTAGGATTTTTTTCCCAAGCAACAGACCTACTCAGAAACCTTCTCACCTGTGTATTACAAAAAAAACCCCACTGTGTTGCAAAAAACTGGTGGAACAAAAGGGAAAAAACACGTCATGACTATATTTTAATGGTTTGGGACATCACATCACTACACTGTCACTCTGCAAGTCACCTTGTCTGTTTAACAATCTGCTAGCACAATACAGATGATGAATATGACATTTGAGTGAAAAGAAACATCAATCTAACACTCCACAACTTTAAACATGTGGGGTTTAAAAACAAGTGAGACTGTCAGGGAACAAATATCAGCAAGTATCATACCTATAAGCACTCGGCATTTAAAAGAAGAAACTGAACATTTTATTTTGAAAGGTTAACACTTGTAATCATAACATATAATCATGTCACATCAGCCAGGGAACTCTGATTTGAGCACAGTCAAGACTATAAAAGACAGGGAGCTGTTCCCCATTCAGCATGAACCAAACCACGCGGTTTTAAGTATTTTAATTTTATAACCTCTTTAAATGTAAGGCAATTTGCACTTCTATGCAAATCGTGGTGAGCCCGATGCCCCGTTCCCCTGCTCTTCTGCTGCTGGTGTAACATCAGCAGAACAGTTTATGCAGAGAGTGTCAGAGTGAGAGCCAGGGTAGTTTGAAAGGGAAGCTCTGAAAGACGAAAACAAATAGAAATTGATTGAAATGTACTTTTATGTGTCAAATCTCTCTTACCTTTGCAGTTTTGAAGTACTCCATACCTTTCTTTTTCCTCAAAGTTCCTAGGTATATCTTTATTTTTAGGCATTCACAAATCACTTTTAAATAGACATAGATCTAAGCAGCAGAGCTGAGCTCTGAATACAAATTCCCTAATTTGCTATTCCAGTTTTGCAGCCTTAGAGACTGAACTGTGAGTTTTGCATCCGCATCTGAATTTCCTCAAAGTTCCAAGCAGATGTATTCATGCTAGTCCCCGCATTTCTAAGAATGGCAAAAGAAAGCGTTATGTGTAATTGCCTCTGCTACTGCCTCTCCTCTTGGAATAACAAGCAAATAATATCTGTATTACTGGATTTCCAATTCTAAGTCTGAAACCTCCCCAAAAAAGAGAAATTCCGCTACTCAGAGAAAAACTAGAGAATATACACTGAGTTTAACTGACATGAAATGACTGCCTGAGTCTGCAGACAGCCAGAAATAACAGACCCAAGGCATGAGAACCACAAATCACGTCATAAAAATCAATGAAACATTAGTTCTGCCTCCTATAATTTGAAAACCTTGTGGTGCTCCTGTCCTTTTTGTTGAGGAACAAAGAAACCTTCTAATTATTTGATTGTCCCAGGTGATATTGTCACTATTAGATTGGAAGGAAGTGGACATGGAAGCCAAAGGTACACCACAGAAATATTAATTTTAGAATGTATTGTCCAACTCAGAAAAAAGTCAAAACTTTTACTTTCAATGACGATTCAAAGTTTATTTCAGCTGGAAGCTGAAGATACTGAGCTCAAAGATCTCTCTTCTTTCGTGCCATTAAGAAGTTGAGAGAACACTCTATATGAGACAAAGAACAGTACACTTTATGCAAACAAACACACAATCATCAGAGCAACAGCTTACTCTTTAATACTACATGTGTTTTCAAACATCTAGAAAAGCCCTTCAGACTTCTAGGTTGTGAAATACAGGCAAAACTCTGTGTCAAGATAAAAGCATTAGAAAACAGAAAGGAAAGATGAGGCCACCGTGTAACAAATCCTATTCTCCCAGAACTGCTGGTGCTAATTGTCAATGCTAATCAGCAGATCGATGTAAACAATCATCTTACACCAAAGCTCTAAGGTGGAGAATCCTTAAGATGGGATGCATCACACAACCCAGACCTTAAGATGTTTCTGGAAGGTGAAAAACAATCAACCAACCAAATACCTGCATGGCATTTATAGAGAGCGCCATATACTATGAGAAACCCATTCTTAAATTTTTCTTTTGTCCTCTGTTAAGCCTTGTTGTGATAAATAAAATGTGATGTGACATATATTTGACATGAAAGTATACCAAAGATCCAGCTGTGACAAAGACTCATGCATCATTTACACAAGTGTTTTGTCACAACACTATGGATCGGACCCCTCACGTACCCTTACATTAGCAATCAGCACAATCATGCTGAGGTTTGGTTGGCCATCAACCAAAGCTCATCGTAATTAAGCAATAGGTATTTGAAAGGAGAAGTGCCAGTCCTTTAACAACTCTCAGCTGCTGACTTGCACAGTTGTCATGAAGTTATGTGTTACTCTGTGCAGATCACAGTTTTTAAGACTCTTGGCTCATGGTGGTAATTTTTGACCCAGCCACCCAACTTAACTACCACTGCAACACACTGTTCCATCTCCTTGTCCTCATACAGAAACCATGGGTCTCACTGAAGAGTGCAGTCTCTACAGCGGCAGAAGAATAAGCCTCTTGTGGGTCTGGTTCACAGAACCATGTCATTGGATAGTCCAACTTTTGGAAGAAGTTGGCTTGAACCTCAATTCTACTTAGCTCAGCCACAGTGATTTGGAAGAACGGGACAGAGGGAGCCTCCAAAAGTTAATTTCCTTTCACATGTGGTTGTTTCCATGTCTCAGAAATGATAACCAAATACAGAGCACACACCTGAGTATCCAAAGTTTGACTGAAAGATCTTATATACATCCCTGACTGTCAGAACACTGATGGCAGCATCTAACTTCGAAGACCACTGACCAGGCTTCTTGCTTGAGGGTATTACAGCCCATTGCTTAGCAATTAAAAGGTATTTCTCCTTAGACAACCACAAAATGGAAACATTTAAGAACTGTGTAATGGCAAACAGGTAAGTAGCCAAAGTGATGGCATACAAAAAAATGTATATTGCCTGAATGGTCTATACTGATGATTTCTGAACTGCTCTGGAGGCCACATCTGCCAGCAGAAAAATCCTAAGCCAGTACGATGAGCTATCTTCAGGCACAGCAAAACGATCCCAATCAAGCACAGCATCAGGGAGCACCAAAGGCTGGCTACTTCCTGAAGAACAGAGAGTAGACTATGGTAACATCACCATCAGGACAGGTTCCTCAGCAGTCAGGGGCCTGTCCTGCTGTATCTAAGCAAGGCAAGAAGGGCAGATCCAGAGATGACAGTTAGGCTTCAATCAAGGGTCAAGATCATCAGCCAAGTTGATGGTGATGATGCAAATCTGAGTAAGGAAGTTAACGCAAAGCGTGGAGTCAGGATCAGGTCTGGTGAGGGTAACCTAGAGTCAGAGAGTTCAGTTCAGTGATCATTAAGCAGGACCATGGTGAAAAGGCTCAAGCCAAGGTTCAAGCTCAGCCCAGGAAGCCTGAACCAATGGAGACCACAGCCAGTCACATACTGGCTCTGGTGTAGATGGGACATCAGAATGGCTACGATATAGCTCAGTCAGGGGCTGAAGACCCAGGCCTCAGATGAAAGAGGTCTCTTGGGCAGGCTGTGGTGAAGGCCTCAGAAGAGGCTGGTCAGGACCATTATGTTCATTAGTGCACACTGGCTTTTGATGCATAGCCCTCAAGGAGCTTCAGTTTCCAGACTAAAACCATGGACGAACAAGTTCATTTCTGGAAAACTGTCCTTCAGCTTTACCAAGGACACCACAATTATCTTGCTAAAAGGAAAGAAGAGAAAGCTCTTTACATTTCTTGCTGCCTAGACTGTGGTCCCTGTTGAGGGGTAGGAGGGAGAAGAGGTGGAAAAGTCAAAAATTTTACTTGAATTAACTTGAACCTGCAGTACATTTATTTGTAGCAAGAACATAAAACTTGATGATCACTATACAAAACTGGATGAAAGCAAAGGAATCAGCTCACAACTTTCATCCTCTTAACACCCTTACATTTAGAAAATCTGTACTCTTGACTTGCAATGATGCAAAGGGGGCATAAAGGGTACCTCACTTCCTCCAGCATGCTGATTTACCATCCTAACCATCAATTGACAGGCAGGCAAATTCTGCCATCCCCAACAAGGTGATTCCTAGAGACCTTTGGTTGCAGAAAAAAGAAGTCTCAGGTAAAATTAATACTGAATGTTTATCAAATTGTGCAAGGTTTGCCAGACCACACAGTCGTACAGCATCAGAGAAACTGGGGACACTTATTTTCAAGTTTGGCCTTTGGCTTTAGGAGAAGAAATTTCCTGAAGATCTGAAGGACAGGTCACACCTGTTGAAGAAACAAAGCATCTTACTTGAGGCCATTGGGCTGGTTGTATCTGGACAGATGGATGCTACTAGTCTTCAGGAATGACCCCTCAGAGCTGGCTGATCAATCATCCTGCTAAATTAGGGGTTTGAGGTGGACTACACCAGATCTCAGGTTTCTGTTCAGATCTCATCCAAGCCTCATGTCATCAAAAAAGTGAGAAATGCATAATCCTTCCCAAAGGAGCAGGAGAGCTTCAAATGCCACCAACTCTAAGGATGAAGTATGGCCACTGTAGAGGTCCTGAGTGAAAATGTCAATGAAATAACCATAAGTAATAAAAGCTATTCATTGGAGAAAAAAAGAAAAAATGGGCCTGGTAGTAAAAAATTAAAAATAAATGAAACAAACAGAATACTCAAGTCCCACGTCCACCAAATTAAGACAGTGTTAAGCTATGATAAACATACATCAATAATAAAGCACAAATCAAGTTTGATCTACTTTTTTTTTACACAGCCTTTTGAAACAATCTAAGCTTCTGTTCCATTGTTGCCTACAATGCAACCTAAACACTGATTCAGTTCCCAAAATTCTCATAGAGGTGTTCTAACATCTGAACAAAAAAAATCCATGGGTCTTGCATTCTTTAACATACAATTAATCCAGGCTCTTAGGTAAATGCAAGCCAAAACAGTTCTACCATCCATATGAAAAACTCTTCAGTTGCATTTTCAAGTGTTCTAAACTCAAAATGAGTTTACTTAGCTGTTGTGCAATCTAGAACACAAGACCTGCTATAACCCAGGCTCTGGGTCCTTTTTCCCTGTGCAAATTTGCTGAATCACTCAAAACCTGTAAGTCTTGCAATGGTCATCCCATCTTGCTTTTCTCACTCCTTCCTCAGACTGGAAAATTCTCCTGCAATTGGAGAAGCTGTACAGAAAAGATTATGAAAGAACCTAGACAAAAAGAACATAGGTAACACAAATTTCTGCTGAAACAGTCAAGAATCACTAACATAGTAGAGTTTTGCTCTTTCATTGCACAAATGATGATATTAGGTTAACAGTCAACACTGAGATTGAGATGCTGGTAATTCAAGACGAGCACGTAGTAAAAACAAAATGTAAGCACTCTCACCATAATTTTCAACAGACAGGTTTAGAAGACGAACTAGAAAACAGCAAAAATGGCATTCGCTTTTGTGCAGACAAAGTTACACACACAAAATTCAGAAAAATATTTAGATTTTTGGTAGCATTCTAAGGTCTGGGAAATTCTAAATTGCAGGTAAGCGTGCTGCCTTAAAATATTTTTAGTTTTATATCTTAGGCTTGAAATGCTAGGCTGAAAACAATTTTAACTTGAGCTGGCAAACCACTCTTTCTGCCAATAAACAGCAAAAAAGTATGAGACAACACTTTGCTTAGAGTATGAAAAACACAATACTCTAAACAAGTAAACTGTAACTTTACAAAGTTTTCAATATGAAATCCTGAGAACAGAGAGTAATAGAAATTATTTTCACTTACACTAATCATAAGAAATGTTAGTGCAGAATATACATAGTTTGAAAAATTTCAAGCACCTCAAATGGGGGTGGCTAAGACATAACAGTCTTCATGTAATATAGATATAAGAGCATAATATTGTAAAAGTAGCTCATTGGGTTCAGCTACAAAGTCTTTTATCTCAGTATCTTGGGCTTGGACAGTGACTGAAAGAGGAAGACTACATAAAAATATAACAAGGAAATCATACACAGTGCTTTTTTCTCAGACTCTACCTCTCTCTTGACCACTTGCAGTTGGGGAGCTGCAGGCAGACGTGGCACACGACCAAGATCTGTAGTGGGTTTCCATTTCACCAATTTCTCCAGTTACCCTTTCACCTCACATAAATTCTTACCATACATAGCATTTTTTAGAAACAAATTCCACATTTTACCTACACTCTGGGTTAAAAGAGAAACAAATATTTTTTTTGCTTGAATATTTCATCTTCTAGCTTCACCTGATGCCAACTAGTTTTACCAATCAGTCAGCTACAGATAACGTGTTTATTTTCAGAATTATTCCCTTCGTTTTATAGACATCTATTGTATCCTGCCATCTTAATTTTTTTTCTGAACTGACGTAATGTTGCTTTCTCCTTTCTCCTTATATGGAAGCTGTTCTACATTTTTTATCACCTTCTTGTCCTTCTCTATGTCTTTTCCACTTTCTTCTACATGCATATATAGTATATAGTCTAATGAAACAGACAGTATCAATACTTTAAAAGGACACACGGGGATTGCTAGTGAAATCGGGATAACTTTGCAGCACTAACAGTTAAATTAATAGCTCGTCTTCTAATAAGATAAATCAAATACATTGTAGAGCTAATTCTACTCAATACTAATTCTGACGAAAAACCAGCATGTAATTCGGACGTCAAGGATAAATTCAGTGTGGATGCAACATGTCTTGAACACTGAATCTCAGTCTTCTCCTACGTATTTGCATATAAAAATATTTTCTGCAAAATAATGTGACCACTTGGGAGTTCCCAGGAATTAAAAGAAATGATGGTATTAGAGAATTGTACTTAAGCAGCGAGGAAGCTGAGAAATGTTCACATGGATTCTAAGCCAGCTCATAAGTTAATTAAAGCATTTTTCAAGCAGCATAGACCGAAAGACACATGTTCAATAAAAGCACTTGATCACAGTACCTGAGCTTCTCCTAAATACTTAAATTCAGTAGCAAGACATCTGCCTTTACCTTACCACTTAAAAAGATTTGCCCTCATCTCTAAAAATCAAGCAGCCTGAGGAATAAGTCTGTGCTAAACCTAAGTGACCTGTGTACACCTGCTAATTTGTGATTTCACAGCAAGTTTCAAGAGTGGCACTCTCCTCGAAGCAGTAGCTCTTGGAAGCATTAAATAAAGTGTTTCCAATTTCCTTGCTTATAGCCTGGAAGCATTTAAAGTCTCAAAAGGCATTTAAAAATATGCATAAGAATGAATCCCAGAAGTTTAATATAACTTTTGTGGGGTTTTTTTCTTTTTTTTTTCCTTTTTTTAAAGGAGTTTGCCATCTTACAGGTTGTAAACAATTTGACACTCACAACACCTCAAAAAAAAACCCTGAATGGCTAATTCTGATCCTTTTGGCCCATCCAGGGATGTGACACAGTAAAGTGTGGCGCAGAAACCCCCACATCATAGATGAGCTGGCTGTGGATACTCAAGAATAGCTACAGGATGACAGCACTGCTCTCAGATTAATTAGCCTTCCTACCCGGTGTAGAGGAGCCACACTGGCTAAACTGCTTCTGAGACCCGTGATGGGATCCTTGGAAAGCAACCTGATGACTGCCTTCCTCAGTGATTACAGTGGGGATTTCTCCCTCAGCAGGAACCAAGGGTTTAAAACCCTTTTAATCAATTTTACTATAAAATACCTTCCCAATACATTAAATATCATTCCCCTGCCCCCACTTGTAAGGCTTAATTTGGTATAAGACAGATCTAGAATATTGTTCTACAAGGGACAGGGGAAAGGGTTGTCAGGGATTCCATCCAATAAAGCTGTTATGAGGAAGAAAATCGAAAAAGTGCGATATTAAACTTAAAATCTAACCGCAACCTGCGCACAAATAATGAAGAGTTTCCATAAATGGAGCTAACACTTTGTTAAATTCTGAAAAGAAATAGCCTAATAAAGCCAGAGAAGCTCAGCTGCTGATAGTCACTGCGTATAGGGATATTCCAAGGGGTGGGTTTTCAGAGCAGAGCACGGGGAGTTACACACATAAATTCCATTAACAATAATGCGCTCCTCGGCTCTCAGCGATATTAACTTTTAAGCGATGCTATAACTACTATAACAATCCTGCATTTATGACAGCATTCATGCCTCCTAAACAGGGCCTGTATATAAACTGCATTACTCTTTCACTCGCGTTTAGTAATGATATATTCAATTTTTATGGACATCTGCTCACTGCTCGCTCGGGCTGCACGTTGGTGTACGTTCTTTACCGTAACTGCGAGGTTTAAATAATTAGTATTGCTGGATATAATGGCTAATTTCCTCCTGCTGTAAGAGTCAAGTTAATATTTCTGCATAGCAGATGTAATACACAATATCAGGCAGAACTAAATTATTACAAACAGCGCCAGCAGCTTCCTATACACAGCACTTAAGATAATTATAAAAAAACCATCTTCATTACTGCACGCTAGTGTTTTTTTTTTCAACAGTTTAATTTGGATAGGTTACAAGATACATTCAAATCACACAGACACAATTACTGCAAACCCGAGAAAGCTATAAAACGTTCCCAACCAAATCCCTTTGACCCCGTTAATGTCTGCTCCTTGTTATTCTAAGGCAAACATTGTTTTGTTACGGAATATGGAAAA
>VXBW01002442.1:0-20554 GCA_013400375.1 Thinocorus orbignyianus
GCCATGGGCAGGGACACTCCCATGAGACCTGGTTGCTTGAAGACACCTCCAGCCTGGCCTTAAATGCTTCTAGGGATGGGGCACCCACAACTTCTCTGGGCAGCCTGTTCCAGTGCCTCACCACCCTCACAGTAAAGAATTTCTTCCTAATATCTAATCTAAATCTCCCCTCTCAGTTTAAAACCATTACCTTTCGTATTATCACTGCGCTCCCTGACAAAGAGTCCTTCCCAGTCTCTCCTGTAGGCCCCCCTTCAGGTGCTGGAAGGCTGCAGTAAGGTCTCCCCAGATCCTTCTCTTATCCAGGCTAAACAACCACAACTTTGTCAGCCTGTCTTCATAGAAGAGGTGCTCCATCCCTCTGATCATCTCCATGACCATGTCTTTCCTGTGCTGAGGATTCCAAAGCTGGACACAGTACTGTACATGAAGTCTCACTGTACGTGAGCTTGGAGAAGGAGATCCTTGAATATTAACCAGCTTTCTTGGACCCCTCTCCCTTCCAGTACTTTTTTACTGTGGCAGCCAGTCAGTTGGTTCCCTCAAGAGTCCAAAGTTTGCTCTCCTGAAGTCTAGGGTAGTGAATTTGCTGCATACCCTACTTGCTGCCCTAAGAATTTAGAATTCTACCATTTTGTGGTCATTGCAGCAAAGGCTACACTTGAGTTTGACATTCCCCACCAGCCCCTCCTTGTTGGTAAGGACAAGGTCAAGCACGGCTCCTTTCCTTGTTTGCTCCTCTGCCATTTGTAGGATAAAGTTGTCATCGACGCATTTTAAGAACTTCCTGGGTTTTTTGTGTCTTGCTGTGTTGTCCCTCCAGCAGATATTGGGGTGGTTTAAGTCCCCCATGAGAACCAGGGTGTGCGAGGGCAATGCTGCTCCTACCTGTCCATAGAGGGCCGCATCCTCCCTGTCACTCTGATCTGGTGGTCTGTAGCAGACCCCTACTGTAACATCACCTGCCCCTGTGCTCCCTTTAATCCTGACCCGTAAGCTTTCCATTGGATCTTCATCCATCCCTGGGTGGAACTCCATGCGCTCCAGCTGGTTGTTGACATAGAGGGTAACACTCTGTGCTTGTGTCCCCAGCCTGTCCTTCCTGAAGAGCCTGTATCCCTCCATTCCCACACTCCAGTCATAAGAGCCATCCTACCAGGTCTCTGTGATGCTAGTAAGATCATAGCACTGGAAGAGCGTGCACATCTCTAATTCCTCTTGCTTGTTCCCCATGCTATGTGCACTTGCATGGAGGCACTTCAGCTAGGTGCCCAGTAGGGATGACTTACTGGCTGGAATGGCTGCATTCCCTTCGTGTGAAACCTGTGCCCCAGCTTTCCTTACCAACTCTCGCAACACCCTGAAGTCTCATCGCCGTGACTGGGTATGGGAGTGCTGGCTTCCGCCCCTAGTTCTGTTGTGTTTGGGGTTTTTTCCTCATTTGATTGGGGTATTTTTGTTTGGTTTTTGTGTTTTTACATCTTTGGTTTGATGTTTTGTTTCCTTGGTGTGACCTTGGTCAGTCTGTTTCATTATGGCATTCATTTCTTCTTTTCATCCCCCCACATTTGTATTGTTTGAGATCGAGACAGTGGCAACCAGTTTTTGAGCTTTTTGACATAATTGGTAAAATTAGTCTTGATTTCATCTTGTCAGTTCAGTTTCTTTTGTCTCTAGTCACTCGACTGTCTGATCTCAACAGTACTTGTCCATGTTTTTCAGGTCTGAGTGGTCTCTGAAAATTACAGCAATGCACAATCAGCCACCCCAATTCAGATTACTAGTGTCAAATCCAGTGAGCTGTTCTCAGGATAACATACTTTAACATGAAATATGTAGTTATTGTTTCTTCCAAAAAAGGCCACCCCAACCTAGTCCACAAACCAAAACAAAAAAACCCTCAAGCAACAACAGAAAAAACCAATCTCTGCTACACCAAAAAAACCCCAACCAAACCTCTACCAGCTCTAATTCTTCATCTTTGATGTTTATTTTCCTTGTTAGTTCTCACTGACACAGTCTAGGTTATTCTTACTCATTATGACCTATTTGATTTCACCACTCTTCCAGTATTTTTGGTGTTGCACATCTGAAGGTAGAGATTTTTAAAGACTTGTCACAGAATTGTGAGACTTGGAAGGGACCTTGAGAGATCATCTAGTCCAACTCCCCTGATAAAGCAGGATTGCCTAGAGCACATTACTCAGGAATGCATGCAGGTGGGTCTTGAAGATCTCCAGAGAAGGGGACTCCACAGCTTCCCTGCACAGCCTGTTCCAGTGCTCTGGCACCCTCACCATAAAGAAGTTTTTCCTCATATTTGAATGGAACTTCCTATGTACCAGCTTTTATTTAGGACAATTTCTATGAGATATCTGCTCTGGAATTAGAATCAACCTACGTGTCTCTAGTTTAAATCATTGTCACTGCAGCTGCACTGAGAGCCTCATGATCTTTCCTCACAACATCCTGTGAGGCAGGAAGGATTTTTACAGATAATAAACTGAGGGTTTAAGGGCAAATCTGTAAAGATATTTATATATACTTCTCTGTTGTTGTGGTGTTACCTTGTTGAAGGTACCATCAGGGTCAAATGAGTGCCTAATTATCTGTTGCATTATCTGTGGATTTTCTCATGATTTGCCTGTGTGTTAGAAATGGGGATGTCTGAACCGAGGTCTCCTGTAGCCAAAGTTTATTAACTTTATTAACAGTTAGCATTATAGTTGGGGATTTTTTTTCGTGGTTTCCCCCCCCCCAGCTTCTAGGAACATTTACCCTTCCATTGAAATTTCTTGCTATGAGGAATGGTAGTAGCAAAGAAAGCCATGAAACGTATTCTGATTAGATTTCATCCCTTTTCTGCTTACCATGACACAATAGTCTTTTCAGATAGGATAGGACTACTGCCATATTCTAAACCCTTTTAAGCTGGATCCTTCATTCTGCATGTGTCTTCTTGCCTGTACTTCACTTTCAGACCAGGAGCCTATTGTGTTGTTTTTTGGAAATGTGTAGTGTTAGAATTCAGGAATATCCATTCTCAGGAGAAGTGAACACTTCTTAAAATGTAACCCTAACCTATTAACTAGAAAGATGTGAGGTGTCTACATGTACCTTGTCCAGCTGGGAGTGTTCAAGATCAGGCTGGATGAGGCTTTGAGCAATCTGGTCTAGTGGGAGATGTCCCTGTCCCTGGCAGGGAGGTTGGAACTAGGTGGTCTTTAAGGTCCCTTCCAACCCAGACCATTCTATGATTCTGTGATCTCTTCTCCATGGTTTATTTTTAGCAGACATTGCTCCCTGATTTTCTTCTGAGTTTTGTATTTTTATGAGTGTATATTGTACCATTGAAGAAACTGCCAGTATTCTTGGTGAGGTCTAGGGAGTCGTATAAAGGACTTTTGCACTTTGGAGCTCCTGAATGAAATTCACTATCTAGGATTAAGCACTCTGATCCCAGATTATGTTTCTGGGCAAAATACCCATGTTGGAAGAGAGAAGTCCTGCAGTACACAATTTTACATTAAAGTCTTGTGGATATCTTCCATATCCATACTTAATTAAACAGAACTAATTACTGTTCCAGATAGGTCTACATTTCCCGAGGTGTGTTAACATACAGTTTAAGAAAGTAGAAAGGAAATGAAGCTGTCACGTTGGCTGCTTATCAGCTGTTAAGTCTAAATGCTCAGCTCTCCATGGGAGTTATGGGCACGGCCCAAACAGTTCTTATCCCCAGAAGGCATAATTTTCTCAGCTGAGAGAACATAGGTTTCCTAAACAGAGAATCACTGCTGACAATCCACTTTAAAGAATTAGTTAGTGAGCAAAAATCCATCTTTTCTGGCTTACCAGTACACACTGAACACTCGTGTGATCCTAGGCAACTGAAAAGTAGCATTCACGGTTGTGCTTGTCATGGAGAAACATGTACTTTATTCTTGTGGCCTTTTCTGAGGCAAATCTGCTTTTTCTTAGCCAGAGTGCTGCTTACTTTGTATTTGTTGTGGTTTAGCCGTAGTCAGCAACTGCGACCACGCAGCCATTCACTCAGTGCCTGCCCCCAGTGGGACAGGGAGAAGAGGGAGAAAAATGGAAAAAACCTCATGGGCTGAGATACAGACAATTTAATAGAATAATAATCAAAGAGAAAATAATAATGATGATGGTGATGATAGAATATACAAAATTAGTGATGCAATGCAATTGCTCATTGTCAATGATTGATTGCCCATCCCAAGCAGCGACTGCAGATTCCTGCTCGTCAGCAGACCCCCATTTGTATACTGAACATGGTGTCTGTGGTATGGAACACTCCTTTGGCCAGCTTGTCCTGTCTGTGCTTCCTCTCAGCTTTTACTGGAAGCTGAAAAAGTCCTTGACTAATGTAAACATCACTTAGTGACAACTAAGACAATGTGTTATCAACTTTGTTCTCATACTAAATCCAAAACCCAGCAGCTACTAGGAGGAAAAGTAACTCTATCCCAGCTGAAACCAGGATGGTCTTCCTTCAGAAAATTGCTACCACTGTTGGCTGTGCGGGTTTGTTCTGCTAATGCAGGCTGGGAGTCTCTGGAGGAGAGAGAGACTTGCAGTTCTAATCTCTCCGTGCCTTGCCTCTGGTCAGGCAGCTGATTGTTTTTCTGGTTTTGGTCCTCCGGGTGGCATCTGTCTTCAGGAAAAATTTCCTTACAGCAAAGTGCAGACTGCTGAACTGTGGCTGTCTCGGTATTGCTGTTTCTGACTGCTACGCTGAATTAATTATGTGAGTGGTTATGATGTAGGTGCTTGAAATGTTTGTGCCTGGTCAAAATGGAAAGGCTGGTCTCAAATGAATTTCTGTCTTTTCCTCTGCAGCCTTTTTTGGGTTGCTTTTAGTTTCCTCTTTTTTTTATGTTTTCCTGAATAGTAAGATTTTATATTTTGTGTAAAAATTGTTTTTGTGCCACTTGGGATTCCTTTCCTGTTTGTTAATGTCTTTTGTGATTCTCAATTCACATGTCTACACAGCATTTCACACTGTCTTTTAAGGTTTACCTTACCTTGACTTTCCAGTTGTATATTTTTGTTTAATACTTATAAATTGTTTCTTTGTTGCTCTAAATGTTATATTTTAGCTCTATATAATTGACTCAGTATTACTTGAAGATTTTTGTAAAATTCCTGTTTTAAAGGGCTGAAAAAAACCAGTGTTCTTTAAAAGATTGGGTTAAAATTGCTCGATGTACAAAATTAAAAATACGTGAACAATGTGGCTGTACACAGCCAGATGTTGCAAGATCAGCATGAGCCTGACAGAGCCTAGAAGGGATTCTGCTCTCGCTAGGTAAAGACTTGAACAAATACATGGGACTTGCAGTGTTCCCCTGAAGGCCAAAATAAATGAATTCTCTCAAATCAGAGAGTGATTTCTCTGGAAAAGTTTGATCCACTGAGAACACCTTCTCAGGATCTCCTGGGACTTGAACCATAAAGGTCTTCAGTTCAAAGCACGCTGGAGTTTACATGAGGCAAGGGTGGAGAAATAATTAATCCAGTGAAGACTGCAGACTTAAGTTACCTTGTGTTTCATGGAGGAAAATGTGCTAATGTGGTTGTATGCTGTGCTAGTTGAGTTATCTTACTGTTTTCTCTTGAAATATTCTGATATAATAATGGGAGAGCTTTAAATGTTCACTGTTTTGTTTCATTTTTAAGAAATAAGGGTTGTCTGGGCTGGGACAGTGACTTACACCATTCATACCAGTAAAACTGGAGTTCTTTATAATATAAACATCAACTTATGTAATGGCCAACAATCTTCCAAATACAAAACAAATGTGTGTTTTACAGTGTTTGGAGTGTTTTGCCTACAGTAAGCTACTGAGATGCTTTTGCTGCTCAAGAGCTTTATTATTCAGCGTCAGAGTGAAGTTAATAGGACTTGCAGATAGTCAGAGCCTATTTAGGTATTAAACAAAAAAGTAGCATCACTTTTATTCTTCCTTTTTGCACATAGGGAAACCATGACTAAAGACACAAGTTAAAAGTGTGCTGTGTGCAAATGGGCAAAATGCTATTAAAATAACAGGAACATTTCTGAGTGTTTACTGGTGCATAAAATATACAGTGTGATGTATTGTAGCCTGCCTTCATAGGTAACAACTGTGTTTTCTCAGGTGAAAACTGAACACAGCTGAACTGTTGTGCAGCAGACACTTAAAGCATTACTGGGACAGCTTTGCCTACTCTACTCCTGCTAAATTATGTAAACTGTACTGAAATTTAGATTCTGTGTAAAGGCGTGTGCTGCAGTTTCTAATATTATTTCTTCAAATGTGTTTTGAGTTTCTGATGTGCGTAGAAGTTCCAAGTACCACTGCTGCTTTAAAATTAAAAGAAATTCTTTTGGATTTCAACGTGTGCTATTTACAAAGGTGTGTTGCTCCAAATAAAGGAAGGGAACTCTCTTATTCCATTTGTGAGAATTTCTTAAGGAGAAACCTGTAAAAATGGTGCTTGTGTAAATTTCCTCTACTTCATGGGCAAGGTGTGGGGAAGAAGGGTGGAATGAGAAGTTGCAACTTGAAAATGGGTATTTTTGTGCAGCTAATAAAATTACTCTTCAGGTCACCAGAGCTGCGGAGTCAGCTGTTGTGTCCGGTGGATTTTGATTAAATTGGAGCACAACGTTTTATTTTCCCCTTTGTGTGAATCTGGTTCTTTGAGGCGTGCCCTCCTAGAGCACATACTGTTTCAGCTGTTATTTCAAGCATTTCTGTGCTTTGTACGTGCTTTGAGCCCTAGGAATTTTCACTTTACGCCTTGACCTCAGTGTACCAAGCATTTGTGAAGCTAATAAGGTAGACTTAAGAGAATGGCCTGTTCGTCAAGTTGGGGGTGAGGCTATGAAATAAACACATAGGGTATTATAGAATGGGAGAGAACTGAAAGAAATATTTAAGAGGAGGGTAAATATGCCTTTGCATATTTCCAAGATGGCAGGGAAAAAAAGATGATGTACTGACTAAAGGTCATATTATCTCTCTTTGGGAATATGTTTTTGTTATTTGTTATTTACAAGCTCTAGTTTAGATTTTATACTAAAAGCCTATGCACTTTATTAAACTTCATAGGTTAGCAGGATTGTATCGGTAAAAGGATGTTTAAGCCTGGCTTCTAATGGAAGTTGAGATTATTTGTTTATGATGACTGTTAATCCCATCCCATTTTTTCCATCCACTGTCCAGTTGGTCACATTTGTCAGGGGCATGATAGTCTCAAGGAGACTACGTATTTCCCAGTGAACAGTCAAGTAGAAGAAACTCTGCTACTGTTCTCATAAAAGGAAAGAATTCAGTGAGAATATAAGACTCATCACTTACTGGAAAATGAATACAGAGACAAGACACTTGCAGGAGAAGTTCAGTAAATCGGAGAATCTCATCTGTAGTCTATTGTCTGTATGTATATAATATGCCCTTAAGGTAGACAGTTCTTTTGGATGGTGAACTGTACAGTTACTTTTAACCTCAGTCAATTCTTTAATCCAGTTTCTGGGAGACTGTACAAATGATCATATTGGTAGAACTGAAGAAGTAGAGCAAGGGTGGAAATAAAATGCAGGGGCGTGGAATTGGATTCAGAAGAGATGGTTGCCAAAAGAAATGCTTGCCAAACGATGGTTTCTCTGCCACATGTGTTCTTGTTCTGAGGTGATGCAGATTTGAAGCTTTTCTGGAAATTAGGACACAGAGAACAGGTTTTTGTAGGTGAAGTTCTCTGGTGTATCAAAAGAAGCAAACTCTTGCTTTAGTCATAATCTGGTTTAAAATAAAATATGTCAATTTAAACCAACTAGAGTGATTCTCTTCAGTCCCATCTTCAGTGGCATTTGCTCCATTGTGCTTGTCTGACTGTAGTCCTCACAGCTGTGGAGCTGAACTGCAAGATTTGTTTTTCAAAAGGGTTAATTTTCTGCCATCCAATTCTCTGCACTTGCTAAATTTACCAACTGTTGAGTGCTGGTATGACCCAGTGGAAGGTATGGCCAGGGAAAAAGGGGGGTGGCCTACAACTTTGTCAGCTTTGGTTGTTTTCACTGTCACATTAATGAAATGTTTCAACTACTTCTACAGCCATATAAATTATGTAGATGACATAATTGACATACATAATACTGACAAGGAGGAGATGTTACATGAGTTAGACATTGTTTCTTCAGTCTTGAGGAAGGTTGAGATACAGTGAGAATAATCAGGATTTTGTGAAAAATATGAATCAACAAGAGAGATAAAGGAGGCTCTAATGAGTAGAAGGTACTTGACTGGGGCTTCTGGGAGTCAATATGGGATGTTGTTCTTGGTATGTTCCTAGCAATCATGTTCCCATGGTGATAGGAAAGCACTCAGTTATCTGCCTCTTGTGCTGGACTTGTATTGGACAGATGGAAATCAAAATACAGATCTTATACTTCTTGCATAATTACCATTTGCATCTCACTGCTGTGAGATGTAACTGAGGCCAAAAGATTAACAGGATCAGCAAAGAAAAGGGATTATTCATTTACAGTACATTATGTTGGGTTAAATGAAAGCTTTGTAAAGCCTTTGTAAGGAATTGAAAAACCATTATACAACAGGGAACAAATAAAGTGCTAACCAAAGGGGATTAGGAAGAAACTTCTCTGATAAGTAGGCTGTTCCATGGGTGTCCACTGTGAGGTTTCTTATACTTAGTATTAATTGTAGTCAGGCGAGTTTTAGGTTAGGTGATTCATCTCTTTGCAACAGTACTTATGACCACTTAAACAGATGCTATCTGTTGATTTGAATAGAAAAGTGTAGATGGAAAGGCTGTTTAGGGAAGCAAAGCTTGAATTTAGTTATGCATGAGTCTCTTTCCAGCAGAGATCCAGAAGCTGGACAAAGAAATAGCAAGAACGATTATTTGCAGTAGGGGTATATAATGAAAACTGTGAGGAGGAGCTTTTGGAACATGAAATCTGTGCTAGGGAGGTCAGTGGTACTAACATTACCAATTGGAGAATGTTAACAGCTAGGATAGTGGGTGCGTGATTTAGAACTGAACATATCTCTCATTTTAAGTGTGATAATATAATAAGAATCTATTGATAAAAATTGATATTAAAAACAAATAAGGTGAGCTCAGCAGCAATAAAAGGGGCCTTTAATATGGTATGTATGTTCCTGTAATTAGGCACAACAAAAAACCCAGGAAATTAATTATTAATTTGATTGTTAATTTAATAATCAAACCAATGATTCATTGTGCAGGTAGGATAGATTAGCTGGTAGCTGAAGTAATACTGTAAGATTTCCAACTTGCACAGTGATGTAAAATTTGGAAGAACACTGCTTGATGGGGTTTCCTGGTCTTGAGTCTACCTGTTGACTGTTACAGCCAAACAATCTCTGAGAGAACAGATCTCAGAGAAATGTGCAAATACTGAGGGTTTTTTAAAATAATATAAAAATGAGAAAAATAAAAGAATAAACTCAGGGATGATAACTTATGTAAATCCTACCTCTGCTACCTGCTTTCTGTCAACAAAAGCTGCTTGACAGACAAGTAACTGTCCATACTCTGCTATTTAAAATGGTGCTATGATTTTTAAAAATATTATTGAAAAACAGACATTAAATTATTTTCTTGTATCACTGAAAACTGCCTTGTTTGCTCATCAAGAAAGGATCATGCGTCTTCTTAACTCTGTTACATCACGGTCACAAAATTGGAGTCTTTGAACTTGGTTGAATACTTACCTGCTTTTGGGAGGCCCTAAAAACAGAGAGAAAATGTCATTCTCAAAGTAAACGGGAATGGGGAGGGAAAGGAATGCTTGAGATTGTATAAGTTGAATTTCAAAAATCTGCAGGGTGAAGCAGCTTGCCTTAGTCATTTATAATGATTGGAAAAGAATCTCTCTAATTTGTTGACGTTATGTATTTTTTTGATGTCAGTAAATCATGTGGTCAAGGAAGCTGCGTAGAGGCAGTGGAAAAGTGAGAAGTTCAATAATGTGAAAAAACAAGGCAGATTTATTTCAAAAGCTAGAGGCCAGTTGTACTTACTTGAGTGAGTAGATAATTTTATTTGCTGATAGACAATTTTTGGTCAACAAAAATAATCTAATGTCAATTCATACGATTTTCTCGGGTAGGAGAGAAAGTCTTTTCAGATTGATTTGCTGTAAGCTTTTTCAGTTCCTTGTTAAGATTAAAGCTTTGTTTTGTAATTGTATTGATAAAATGCACTCTTTTATAATGTATCTGATTTAGAGTGGCTTACTTCATTGATTACCAAATTAAAGTGATACAAAATCAATAGTTACACATACTAAAAGGATTAAGGACAGGATAACTGAAAAGTCTCAATATAGTTGTTAATGGAAAGTCAAAATCTACTAGCTATGTTGTCTTATTCAGCAAGTACTCTGTCTGCACGTGATCAAGAAGAAATGGGGAAGCTTCATTGGTAAAGTTTTCACTGTATGCAAAGATTGGTGAAGTTGTAGCTGTCAGGTCAGTTACTACAAAGGGATCTAAGATTCACCGATTTTTCTGAGAAATGAACCATATATTTTAATTTAGCCAAATACACTGTCTGCTAAACATGTATCAATGTAGATTGTAGATTCCGCTTTTGGAAGAGGAGCCTGTGCTCTGAAACATAGGCTCTAAAAATTAATTGAATTGTGATGATGACAATCTGGATATGGTTTTGGGAGAGAGACTGTAACTATGATAACAATTTCAATACTTGAATTATAAATACAGTTGAGGCTAATCTTATGCTGCTACTAGGAAATTTGTAACATCACAAGAGTTGCTTTCAAAGCCAAAGATGTTTCTGAGAAGAGTTGCAATGGATTCAGAGTGTGAAAAGCCTGTCAAACTGAATTTAAAATTCAGAAACTTTGGTTAAAGCAAGTTGGAATGAGTGAACAGTGACTTGCTCACAGTACATCAGGGAACTTCTGTTAAAGGAAGTCTCTTTAACCAGCCAAAGATGCCTAATAAGATCCAATTTCTGGACACTGATCCCAGGTGATTGCAGCCTTAAATCATGCCTTATAAAAAAGGGACTTCAAGTTAACAGCTAAAGGTAAGAAAATGGTAGAGCTCCATCTCTTGGAGTGTGTTAATCAGAATGCATTGTTTTTAATCTAATACATCACCTGAACACTCATGCCTGAATTACACAAGAGAGCTTAATGGTCTTTTGTTAGCACAAAAATGCTATACTCATCTCCAAGTCACTTGAGAAGTCAAAACCTTCAGTCCTCCTTGTTACTTTGTCCCTTCTCCTCCACCACCCATTTAAGTTGTTTATAAGCATGTACCATGTGTAGGGTTAGTACTGACATGGCCAAATGATGTTCAAATTACATATAGAATCATAGAATGGTTGGAGTTGGAAAGAACATTAAAGGAGTTTTAACCCACTTGATATAGCCGGGGACACTTCCCACTAGAGCAGGTTGCTCAAAGCCCCATCCAGCCTGGTGCTAAACACTTCCAGGGATGGGGCATCCACAACTTCTTTGGGCAATCTGTTCCAGTGCTACACCACCCTCACAGAAAAGAATTTCTTCCTAATATCTAATCTGAATCTCCCCTCTTGCAGTTTAAAATCATTACCCCTTGCCCCGTCACTACACTTCCTGACAAAGAGTCCCTGCCTGTCCCTCTTGTAGGCTCCCTTCAGATACTGGAAGGCTGCTATAAGTTCTCCCTAGAACCTTCTCTTTCGCAGGCTGAGCAGACCCAGCTCTCTCAGCCTGTCTTCATAAGAGAGGTGCTCCACCCCTCTAATCATCTTCGTGGCCCTCTGCTCAGCTCATTCCAACAGGTCCATGTTGTTTCTATGTTGAGGACTCCAGAGCTGGAAACAGTACTCCAGGTGGAGTCTTACCAGAGTGGAGTGGAGAGGGAGAATCACCTCCTGCAAACTGCTGGTCACGCTTCTTTTCATGCAGCCCAGGATGCAATTGGCTTTCTGGCTGCCAGCATGCACTGTCAGCTCATGTTGAGCTTCTCATCCATGAGCAATCCCAAGTCTTTCTCCTCAGGGCTGCTCTCCAGCCATTCTCTGCCCAACCTGTATTTGTGCCTGGGATTGTCACGTCCCTGGTGTAGGACTCTGCACTTGGCTTGGTTGAACTTTATGCCATTTGCACTAGACCACCTCTCCAGCAACAGTCTACCTGTCCTTGTTTCCACCCTCTATATGTTTCCTTTTTGATTTTGAGCTTGTCTAGCAGTTCCTTGTTCATCCACACAGATCTTCTGGCTGTTTTGCCTGACTTCTGGTTTGGGATGCACCTCTCCTGAGCTTGGAGGAGGTGATCCTTGAACACTAACCAGCTTTCTTGTGCTCCCCTTCCCTCCAGTTCTTTTTTCCACGCTACCCTGCCAATTAGATCTTTCAGGAGTCCAAAATCTGCTCCCCTGAAGTCTACAGGGTAGTGAGCTTGCTGCACACCCTCCTCGCTGCTGTAAGAACCTTGAATCCTACCATTTCATGATTACTACAGCTGAGGTTGCCCTTGAACTTGACATTCCCCANTCCATCATAAGAGCCATATGGGCAATTTCACTGTAAGTTTGTCCTCAGCATGCATCAAATGTCTTGAATAGAAATGACAGCAGAGATGAGAGCTGTAGGGAACTGAATTACTATGTGGTTAAATCTTCTATGTTTTTGAGATGTACGAAACCTGCCTCTTTGTTGATATAAAAGATATATATGAGTGAGAGTGTGTGTCTGCATATGCGTGCATATTTGCATTTGGAGTGTTTCCTTCTCAATGTGTGACATTTGTTATGCCAGTATTAGCTGGTACTTCGCTTGAAATTCTTTGAAAATGAAATGATCACTTCCATTGTAAAATCCCTTCATTTTCAGCTTCTCAAATTCCAGATTATGCCACATGTATGTCCCCATTTCTTTCTGCAAATTGTTTAAACCTGTTGCTTGCAATATATACCAAGAGCATTCAAGCTTTAATTCTTTGGCTTTTGTTAATATATGATGGACTGTTAATGTTAAGATGGTGTGGTTCTTAAAGTGCATATTATGTCAGGCCTGTAGGGGAATACTGATTTATTTTCTTCCCCTTCTGATGAATTGCGGTGGTGGTGGTGGGTGTGTGTTGTTTGTTTGTTTGTTGTTTTTTTTTTTGTTTGTTTTGTTTTCAATTGAATGGGTTTACAGTCATAATTTTTAACACTAAATGGCATGTTTAACTTGCTCAGTGGTTGTACCCTGTTAAAGCTTTCTGTGTTTCCCTGGTCATTTTAGCACCACCAGCTCAGCTGTTTCTTTGAAGTGCCGCTGATTAGTCTGAAAAGAAATTTGGAAGGGAGTGTAGAAAGCGTAGAGAAGAAAACTAAAACTAAAACAGCTTAAGCAAATGAGCAGCTTTCAAGTTAGTGATGGATTAAGGTTAGTTGCCACAGATCAGGTAAAGCTCACAGGTGTACAATGTCTTTTATAGGTTGATGGATGAATAAAATTTATAACTAACTTCCAATATGCACACTGAACCCCTGTTTGCTTGTATTTCCTCTTTCATACATAAATGTATAATCTTATTTAAGACAGCTAGCATAATGGTTACGTCTTGCATAGTTAGAAGCTGAAAGTTCCTGGATAAGCTTTTCTTGCCCTCCTTGAAAAACAGGGATCTCTTACAGAGAGATGGTTAAGCCAGGTAGAAGGACACTTTGTAAAGTCAACAGAAATGTAACTGATTCTATTTCTTAACAACTGTCTGCTCTTTTGAAATAGCATCATACTGATATTTTTGTTTAGCCAGATTTCATAAGGAGAAAGAGGTTTGTGTTGTTTCTGTCTTGACTTTTCCTTTCCCCTTTCAAACCTCATAAACAGCTGGCCAGCTTTAAGCAAATTGAACAAATGATGATATTTCAATGATACTAAGCTCCTGTAGCTTTCCTGAAAGCAGCGAGTAAGTTCAAGATAAGATCTTGACTTCATGTGCTGTAGTATAGGCACTCTTTACGCTCCAGGCATGGGTTTGTTTCATGTTACAATTTTTCATGGAAATACTGACTATACTTTGATATTCAACAAGTAGTCAAAAATCAAAACAAACGCTAGGATTTACCAAGAAAAGAACAGAGCACAAACCGTGTGAGAAAAAGTAGCATTGTGCCACAATCCCTTACTGCTTCTTTCTCCTGAGTACTGTACTGTGCAGCTCTTCTCTCCACATCCTTTATGAAAAACATGTAGAAAAGCAGCATTAAGAATCATTGAACAGAAGCCATTCATAGTTTTCATACACAACTGTGTAGGCTAGAAATTATCATCCTAGAAAAGATAGATCTAAGGAGGGATATGGCAGAAGTCAGTGGGAGAAGTGTCTTACATATCTTCCTTCTGTGTTCCTGCACTCCTATCTAAGCATCAGTTTTTGGTTTCTGTATCTGTGCTAGCCATAGGATATTAGCTGGGATACACAGGCCGTTTTCTCTAAGCCTGTAGGGCTGATCTTACTTGAAACAACAGTCTGAGGAGAGATGTCCTGTTTATGGCCATGCTAAAGGAAAAGCAGAGAACGCATAGTCCATATCTGTATTGCTTATCTGGTCAGTTGAGCAATGACTACATGCCTGTGACCAGTCAGTACACCAAATTAGCCTGTGCCTTTTCCCTGTTGTTTGGCCAGCAGATATGGAAGGCGACATAGTGAGAAGGCTGGGATGAAACGTAAAGGGGAAGAGTTGTGGGCTTGGATGTAGGTGAAAGCAGTGGGGTATGTGTACAGGATGCAGGAAGGAGTGGAATGAATAGGAAGTGACATGTGTGTTTGTAGGAACAAAGGATAGGATATGTGTATATGATGAACTATCTTTTGTTTGTCAGTTGCAGGGTAACTTAAGATTTTTAGAATGAGACTTAGAAGCCTATATAGGGAGAGTACAATTCAAACTGGGAATATTACAAAGCACTTATCAGAGAGGTACTGGCTTGTAGACGTCTTATAACTTGACCAGGAGGATTTGTGCCTGGGTTTCTGACTTCTTTCTTTCAGCTGTGCATTCTTGATTGCGATTTGCAGAATGACAGACATTTTCTAAATGATGTAGTGTTTCTTAAACTTCAGTACCTTGCAGCAGACGAGAGAAGCCGTTTCCTTCGCAGATGTTGCCTCCTGCAAATAACAAATACTCGCTTTACGTGCTGCGCAGTTGCTAAACTAGGAGCATATCCAGAGCTTTATTTTCCTGTATTAATCAAGGAAAAATGGGTGTGCTTTTTAGTAGATGTTTCCGTTACAAGGTGCCATAATTGGTGTTTCACTGGCTGAGTGTTTAAACTCTGTAGCCAGTATGAAGCCCTGCAACCTCTTTCTCATGGCCAGCTGTGCAAGTTGCTATGGGAACTCGTTGGGGACTATCTGCAGATTACTGCTCTGGGGACCACACCTGGCTTATTTGCATTCAATTTAAGTTGGGGAAAATTCAAAAGAAGAAAAGAGGAGTGTAGACTGGCGTGTAGGCAGGCAAAAAAAGGGCTTGTCATTTTGAGACTGTCACATTGGATGGAAAAGCTGCTCGTATTCATGGTTCTTGCAGACTCATGCAGGGTTCTGAATTTTGTAGCCTTTTTCATGCCTTTTGCCAGTGCTGTGAGGCTTGTTGAAAAAGTAACGTCACAAGGGATTTTTTTGGTATTATTGCCTCTAACTTAGTTAAATCCCTGAGAATTTGTTAACTTTCTCTGCATTTTTAATGAGTAATCTCTCTGTGGTGGTGAGGGATTGTAAAGGCAATATGGAATATGGGTCATTCTTTTGAAGTGGCATGTTAGTTCAACTCAGTGAAATATTGAAATATCAGTGAGTGTTGCTAGAGAGCTTAGCTTGATTTTTTTTTTCCCCCTCCCCTGAATACCAAATTGCTGCTCTTTTGGTGATGACTGTGGCTTCCTAAGAAGGCCATGGAATAATTTTAATTCAAGTTAGCAACAGTGGTCAGTTGGCAGCTCTCAGACTGTTTGTGGCTGGATTTCTGTGGATTATGGTGTCCTGCCATCTAAGCGCTGTGCACACACGATATAATACAGTATATGTGGTTTTGCTTAAAGCACATAGTATGTGTAAATGTATATAAAGAATATATATTTATAGATAAAACACAAAGTGTGTGTATATATGTAAATATTTTTAATATGTGTGTATGTATATAAAAAATTAATTCTGAGGGTTAATGACTGTCTACCTGTTAGCATTTTCAGTTCTGATCTACTGTAAAGTCACCAGAGCCTTGGTCCTCCTTGAAGGTTCAATTTTCAGCATGTAGAGATGCTGTAGACCAACATATGGGCTTTTTATATAGGTGTCAGACATTTATAAAGTTTATACTTCTTGTTTATTTGCTATAATTTGGGCTACTATGATATTATAGAGTTATTAGCAGTTATTTTAAAATTCTTCTGGGAACAACTCCTCGAATTTGGGGTTTACCAGTCTAAGCCAGGTCTATGTAAAGCACTTACTGGAATAATTGTAGCTGTTACTTGGCTCCTGCTTCTGTTAGTTTCTCGTCAAAACTCTCCATTTTCTTTACTTTCAAAACCTTGCAGTTACCTTCTTCATCACATCTGATGAAAATAAGTGGTTATCTTAAGACTTACAGTGCAGGAATTGTGCTTCTGTTTTTTGAGCATGGGAATGGTGTGTGTGAGGACACCAGAAATTAAAGAGTATTCTCAAGAGTGGAATTGGAGGAGCACACGCATATAGAAATATACAAATTGATACAAGCTGTCATCATTAGGACTGAGAGTCAGCGTCCCAAAATAGTTGTTGTGACATTTAATTTCTTCTATTTGTTGCCTAAATTGTGAGATAGAGCTCAATAGATGAATATGTGACATACAGCTGGATTTAAGCTGTAGACAGTAGTAGTTTTAAGGCGATACTGCTGCTGAAACAGTTTGCTCAGTTGTTTGTTCATGCCTCCTTGCTACCTTTTGCTTGAACAGGGTTAACATTTCTCCCCTTGGATTAAGAAACAGATTTGAGTTAGTATTTTCTCCTCCTGGCTAAAGTAGTTTTATCGCAGCTGAGTTCTCTGGTGTAGTTCTGTCTGTGACAGTGCCAGAGAGGAGGCAGCGCAGCAGTGGGGTTGAGCAGGACTGCAGTTACTGGCATTCCTGCTGGTTTTTTGCTGACTCAGCGTTCATGGCCCGTGGCCATAGTCCTGACAGGCAATTATTTAGGGTCCTAAATTAAGTGTCCTATTTTTAATGTTTGGTTTCTCTGTGAAAATGGTGAGATATGCCTATAGGAAACTTATGTTTTATTGAGGAGTTGGTAAATAAGAATTAAAAATATTATAAGTATCAGTTTTTAAATTTTTTTGACCTAATTTTTTCGGTTAACTTCTTTTACCCTGTAATTTGCTACTAGATCATTAATTTCTTTTGAAAGGATACTGCATCTGTCAACACTTCCAATCAAGATAAGTTTCAGAAAGTGGGGCAGTGCAGAAAAGTTTACCTCTGCTCAGGTTTGTAGGAGAAATAAATAAGACATTCGTGTTTTCGGAGGTGTGTGTCCACGGGCTTACAAATAAAATGTGCATGTCTTTCCAGCAAATCCTCTGCAAACACAGACACAGGTGGTAGGCATTGCTGCTAGTAAACCCATTCTCATGGTTATTTCCTGGAAAAACTAATCAATGCCTTTTCTGCTGTATCACAGCATAGCTGCTAAAACAGGCTAAACTCTGCTTGTGGACGTTTCCTGGAAAAGGTTGTGTAGGTAACATTGCATATGTATAGTTATGCTGTGGTTTTCACTTTCTGCTGTTCCTTAATTATCATAAATTAAAGCCCCAGGTGCCCAGGAACTTGGGTTTTTAATTTTTTTTCTCACTGATAGCAAATGCAGTCTCATGTTAGCTCTGGCCATCCAAAATGATAGATACTTGGATAGGTGCACTGATGGATGCAATCGGTGTCTGCAGTGTGAATAACTCCATTTCTTCCTTCAGATCTTGCATCTGGCAATTTTTTGTTCAATTTGTAACATACAAAGCAGCTTGTCTGGAATTTGGCCTCTTCCTCTTTGAGATCAAATAATTTAAGCTTCAGAAAGAAGCATTCTTGTGACATGTCTTGTGGTTCCTACAGGTGTTAATAGTGTCTGGATCAGTGTGCTGAGGGCATTAAAGCAATATCCTCCTTCAGATTTGAGATAGTTATTAAGGAAGAGAGAGCAAAAGCACTTTCTGCAAAGGATGGTGATAACAGCAGTTCAACTTGGTTTCATATCATGAGCTGTAGAGGTTTTGCATGTGCTTTTTTCTATTAATTTTTTACCAGACACTCTAATGCTAACTACAGCTGAACACTGTCTCTGCCGTTGGTCTTGATGTATCCAGTTGGCTCCAGCACAAACCGTAATAAACTTAAACCCGTGACTTTGATTTATGTATTTTGAGAATGACCTGTGGTGTGTATAATGACAAGTGGCATGGAGGTTCTGGGATTTGAACTGAATTGTATGGTTTAGTCATATACTGAATTAGTCTATTCTTTGCAGAGCCCCTATTCATCAGGCTAGACTAGTAATTACTACTTTGGCAAAATGGAGAATAGACAAACAGTGTGTTTGCATAAGCCATTGTGTTTTGATTTACAGGTGAGTTTAAAATTAATGTTTTTAAGCTCTGGGGGCCTGTACCTGTTATGTGGGTGGACATGGAGAGGCAAGTGTAATGCTTTTGGATTGCACATACGGTGATGTTTCCAGAAAGCAATAGGTCATACAACTGCTAAAACAAATACTGCCCTTCAATATTTGAGCTTGGCGTAAGTGGCCTTCATATGTTGTCAGATCAATTGTATTGTGATTTATGTGTTATAAAAATTTTACTCAGATACTTGGTATTTTTAATACGTATTGCAATAACAATTTGAAACTAGCATTACATATGCCATCATCATGGCTTGGGATTTTGTTAGTATTTAGGTAGCATTTACCTTTTCCATTCAACTGCGTGCACAATTTCAGTAGCCGCTGCATGTGTGTTCCCATAAATGTTGTCCCAGCACACTCTATGTCCAGAGGATACAGGAGCATGAGTTGGCATTCTCTGTCAGGGGAGGTTTGGGGTCACCCCGCTCTTCATGTTGGCTGGCACTTGGAGGTGCTCCAGGTTCTCCAACTGCCTCAAGCTCCCATAAAAGCTTTCAAGGTAGTGGGCTTTTTTTCTTCTATTTTGTTGCTTTCAGTATTGCTGTTACCTATGTAACATAGACCTGTGCCCTTAGATTTTTATTTTTTTTTCCTTCCTTATTCTGATAAATTTGGAAGTCTTTCTTGATAGTGTTCTTCAGCCCTCCCTTGTGTTTTGTTCATGTATCTTCACGTCATTGTTCATTGCAGTCTTTTTCTACTTGGTGTCCTGCAGTATGGGGTTTTTGGTTTTGTTTTTGTTTTTTGAAAAGCAATGTGAGGCATGCAGATCTTGTAAAAATAATAAAATATGAGGTGTTTACTAATAAAACAGTAGACATCTGCTCCAAGTGTTCAATTCTTCTCAGCATGAACTATTTCAGATTTGACAAACCAGCAATTTTAAAGGAAGAGGACACCCACATATATGTGGATAAAATCTCAAACAGTTGTCTCCTTTGAAATGTTTACATTTTAAATTTTTTGTGTATGTGTTTTTAAAAAAATCCTGCTTAACTTTGGATGCTGCTTTTCATGTGCAAGTTAACTAGAGTAATGAGTATGTAATGATACAAAACCATACCTCAAGTATGGTGAAATCAAAGCATGATTTGCTCATTTTCTATGCTAACTTCTAGGTTAATTGGAAGGAGGTGAGCACCCTCCTGCAAATACTAGAAAGTGCCACAGCTCTATGGCAGCCGCAAGAGCCAGTTAAAAAAGGTGGGTTTGTTTTCAAATCTGTGTCACTTTGGGCTGTTTTTAGAACAAAGTTCCTGGAGTCAGTGCTTATGATACAGCATTTGGTGCATGTAAATAAAGAAATTAATAAAGGTCTCAAGCCATTATAAAACAGTGATGAAAACCTTGAAAACTATGTGAGTGAAATGTGTGCTTAAATCAGGATATGTAAAGACCTAATGTTTCCTACTCTTCAAAATATCCCATGACTTTTAAGTAAATGTTATGATAGTTTAGTGGATCAAAGTCGAGGTTTCGAACACCAAGGGTTGACTGCAATGAATTTATATCCTTTGCTTTTGAACAGAAAATACTCTACAGAATGAAAGAAAAACTTAGATATGAATATGGTATGAATCCTTTCTGAAGTGCTATGGCTTCTGGGCAGTAAGGAGAGCGTAAAGCTGTTCAGATGGTGTGCCAGAATGATAGCATTAACAATTAGTTTCAAATAAGGCTCAGTTTGCTTGTGAAAGACATGCTGTAATTTTTTAATAAGGGTATTTATTTTCTTTTCTGTCCTCCTTCCCCCTCTCCTTCCCCCCTTTTCCTCTCTTCCCCCCTTTTCCTCTCTTCCCCCCTTTTCCT
>VXBW01002442.1:20572-122766 GCA_013400375.1 Thinocorus orbignyianus
CTCTTCCCTCCTCCCCCCCCTTTTTTATCCTCCTCATCTGGTGGTACTGTACTGTGAGTTTGTCACGACTGCAGTTTTCTTGCTATAAAAAATTACTTAAACCATGATAGTTGCTACCTTCTGTGGACAAAAATAAGAGAGGCTTAAAAAAACAAACCCACAAACAAACTCCTTTATATTATATGTGTCAGGTGCTTAGGAGTATCTGCTGTCCTGCTCTGATAAGATAAATTAGCATTTCTGTCTAGCTATCTGCATACTTAATTTTCTTCAAAAAAGGCACAAGAAAACATTTTGGAAGAGATTTTATGCGGTGGAAAGTTTGAAAGGATAGTTGTGATTTGAGTTCGTGAGATAGAAGTAAAATGAGATGTAGACTAAAATTTCAATTCATAGCAATTGTGTAATGACCAGTAATTCTAAACCAGGCCAATTTTATTTGACTTTTCCAGACAACTGCTCTTTGACTTTCAGAGCAAACTTAGCAATTTTTAGATAAAATCAATTTTGTAAGCCAAAGTCAAAGGTGGTGGCTAAAATTAGAGCTTAGTTTGCTGCCCTAACTATGAACAGACTGCTGTCTGTCTGTTATTACTCTAAGAGGGTTGTGCCAACTTTAATAACAGTTTATTTTGTTGAAGTGCGTGATTTTTAGAATTTTTTTTATAACACATTGGAGTTCTGTTTGACAAAATTTTTATTAGGCTTCAGTTAGTTTCTAGAATGGAGACTTGGAACTGCCTTGAGTTAAAATTTAATAGCTCTGTGTAACGTCAGTTGAGTGCTAGCTGTATCTACTATGGTTGTGGCTGGCGTGGCGTGTAGAAAGTTGGCTTTGTGCTTAGTCAGACAGTATTTTCAAAGCTTTGGTGATCAATCTTCTTCAGTGGTTCTTCAAAATGCAGTATACTATACACTGCTACGCTAATGAAGGCAGTATGCTAATATGGTACAATTAATACCATGTTTCCTTTCCTTGTATCATTCTAAGTACTCTGCTCAAAAGATAAATAAGGAGTTGTTTGCATATTGGGTAATCTTGCCATGTTGTATCTGAAAGCATGTCTGCAAAGTTTACAAAGGTCATGCTTGTCACAGCTGGCTAGTGGCAGAAATTTCCTAGCTGTCACTAGCATATATAAAGTAACATTTTTATCATATTTGAAAACATATCTGTATAAAAATGAAGATTCTCTTCACACACACCCCCCACCAGGTATTTAATAGAATGATGTTGATAATAACTTTACTCTCTATCCCTTGAATAAATAAATAAAAATATTAAATAAATAAAAAGAGAAAGAGAAGAAAGTCTGACCAACTATCTGAAGATAAGGGTTTAGACATCCTTTTCCCTTGGTTTGTAACAACTTTCCCTGTCTACAACGCTTATTTGCAATAGATGGTACACTGGGGAGTAATTTTGTGGAGTTTACAGTCAGTCAGTTGGGGATAATAAATGGGGAAAAAAAACCAGAAGGAGACATAAAAGAGAAGACTCAAAAGGAGGTCCAACCAAGAGTTGCATAACCTGCAGGGGAAAATGGGGTTCCCCTTCCAAAAAGTAAGGTGTTAAAGGGTCAAGCATAGTCATTAGAACTGAATAAATAGTGACATATCGGTGGGACAAGCAGCAAAACAAAAGTATTTATTTGAAAGGGGAAGTTATGGAAGACATGTAAAGAGTGAGAGAGGAAGAGATGAGTCAGAAAGAGTCTCCTGAAGCCTTATCTGCAGACTCTGAAGTGTTTGACTGAAGAACATCTTTCCTTGTCATACCTGGCTCCATGTTAGTGGCTTGGTTACTTTGGATTTAAGAAAAAGTATGACTAGAATTATGTGTGGAAAATCATAAATGTGAGGTTTGTAGATTTAAGTGAAGAGGAGAGAAACAATTTTTGAGATGCCTGTAGTTGTGCAGGATGTGAAGCGTTCTTTGCACTGATGATCACAATGTGCGCCACTTTCTCTTCTTAGAGGTGCCTTTGAAGCATTTGTATTTTGCTTGAATGTGAGTACCAGGAGTATGACTTTGGTTCAAGATGCTGAGTAACTCTTAAGAATCAAGAAAGAAGAGGACAAGTGGTGATGTGGCAGAACCTAAACAGAAAGTTAAATTAACATATTCTGCCATTGGTTTTGAAGCAGGGTGGTATGCACTGGTCCTCCCCAAACCTTTTCATGTTTGTGTCTTCAGGCTTCTATTGAAAACCTACCAGATAAGTAGTTGCAGCAGTGTGGCCTAAATAAAACACTAGTTTTGTTTGTTTGGGGTTTTTGTTGTTGATTTGCTTTGCCAAAAATTAAGACCTTATATATAAGGGAAGGTAATAAAATTGTCAAAGAATGAAGTGGTCACTGGAAGAATTGGAAGAATACCAGAACCACTGGTTCCCCCTGCTCTGACCCCAACTCCCGTAAATCCCCACAACCATCTCTAGTTTGAAAAGTCAGTTTATAAGGTTTTGTTTCAGTTTGCAGGTTAGTGGAAGTTACAGTTCAAATGAATATTTGCGTGAGGATTGGTGTTTGTAAGGCAGACTGGTTGGTACAGTTGGGAATGGGAAGAAAGCTTCTGCCTTGGGCTTGTTAGCTGTCAAGGCAATGTTGGTAGCATGGTCAATGAGTAGCACTGTGGTTCCTCCAGCACACTTGCTAACGCTGCTTCAGGTACAGTCCTTCCCTGGCCTATATTTGCTGTTTGCTTTTTCTGTTGTTTGATAGAAGTCATCCATCGCTACACACGTGCCTGCTTTTAACGGTCACTTCCTGCGGTCACGTGCTTTTGGTACTGCACCTGTGTTCAACCAGCTCAACACAGAGTCTCATATGAAAAGGATCCCAAAGATAACCTTGCTGTCCTCTTACTACACTAGTGGCTGCCTCAGCTCAACCTCTGCTTAAGCTGGTACTTACTTTGTTAAGTGCTTGGCTTATTATACCATTTATGTCCAGACTTTTCTGAAGAAACAAATGGATTATCTCCCAGTACACTCCAAAAGCGCGTGTGGAAGAGTGAAGTTTACTGAAGGTCTATGAACCAGAGAGATGTGCTTCAGAGATCTCAATGGGACATGTGAATGAGTAGAAAACCAAGCTGGAAACAAGGCATTAGGAAAAACCTATTCAAGTGCACACAGTTGTTTCCCCGCATTTGGGAGCACCTTCCCTTCTTGTAATATTTTTCAAGTGTAGATCACTCATTTTAAATATATAGCAGGGAACATCTTGTGTTAAGTAGAGATATGAACCTGAACAGAAGAAGAGGTCAAGCGTGGAAATAAATTCCAGTCAGTACTGGATGATTGAGAAGTCCCTTTTCTCTCACTCCCTCTTCTTTGGAAAGGCAGTGCTTGAATTAACTTTAGAAATGAGGAGAAATGTACAGCTAGCGCTTTTTTTTTTTTTTTTTTTAAGAAAAAAGAAAGAAAAAGACAACTTACTCTTTAAATTCTTATTAACATCTGGAAGTGGGTAGCTCAACCCTGTAATCACCTGCATCATCCTGCTATCTGTTCCTGATCAAAATATTGACAAGTGTTGTGATGTCCACATTACACTTGAATTTTTATACAAATATTCTTACTGTTTAGGATGCTAATATTTGAGTGGTAAACAAACTGTTTGAAATAGTTTAATCTAGCTTTGGAGTCATGAGGACACTTAGTTCTGTGGACCACTTTTGGAAAAGAAGTTTGATTCCTCCACAGACCAAAGCCTGTTCTCAGTTGTCCAATCTTCAGCATACTTTGTGGTCATAGCAGCGTATTTTGGTTATCATTGGGTGACTCAAAGGTGCAACCTGGGTGGAAAGTGCTCCTTTTGAAAACTGTAGTTCTGCAGTAAGCTTTGTTTAGCTATATTGTATACATTTGTGGAGGGGATTAGTAGTAGAATAATTTTTTTCTTGGAAGTCATTGGGAAGCAAAAGACTAAATCTATTTTGATTTCACTTGGGATAGATTAGAGGGTGTCAAATGTTACACAATACTTGACATATCCACTGCTGTTAAGTTGGCCGTGGCAAAGGGATTACCCGATAATGAATCACCAAGCTCTTTAGCCTTTTAAAGGAAATCGTGCCTTCTCCTTGCCCTGGTGGTAGTCTCTTTCTATCCCAGGACCTTCTTGTGACAGTTCATGTTCGGATGTGGAAAACTCCACACAGATGTGCAAGCACCGGTTTGACAGCTTTGTGTTCAGCTTCTACCTTGCTAATTGTTTTCGTGGGATTATTTGGATTGTGTAGAAAGCGTTTTCCAAATCCCCTTTATTACTGAAGTTATTGTTGCCAGCAGGAATAAGATTAAAGGTGCTTAAGTCTGTAGAGTTGTTTCTAATTTGTACGTGTCATTTCAGTGGCATTTGAACAGAACTCTGTCTCTTCCCCTCCTTGCTCCCCTGTGGTACTGTGCTTGAGTTAGGGCTGAGAAGCCAAGCTATTGGAAGAAAATTCATTTTGTTCCCTAATTATTATGCTGGCACTCGGGAGATAATTTTTCCCTTCATGCACTGCCAATTAATATGCAAATGAGCTGATAAATATTTATACCATGATTTAAATTATGCAGGCAGCGCTTTCAGTGTACTCTGCAAATGAATTGTTCATGGACTTCAAAGTGCTGGCTGCTGTGCTAACGAGGGGAGATTTGCATAAGGCCCTAATCAGGCGCATACTGATTAAGCTTCATTATGGAAACTGCCAGCTGCAATCTTTGTTTCTATTTTATTACAAAAAGGGGAACTTTTCACGCTTCAGTCGCCTTGACAATGTCAGACACAGCTAGTAGGAGAGACTAAAACTCCACAGAGCAACTGAAGTTTCCCTGTTCAGTTGAAGATTGCTATGGTGTAACTGAAGTTGTATTTCTTCCCCTACCTCCCCACTCCCTTTTGTGTTTGGTCGAGAGCAGTAGTGTAGATTTGATAGAAATTGCCATTCTCCCTTTCCTTGGACTATCTGAACCTGTAGAGGATACCACAGCAATGCTGGACTGCAGCGACTACGTTCTAGGTGGGTATCAGCTCAGCTCTTTCTTACGAGCGTTTAATATGGAAATAGAGGCTGTGAGGTTGACTATGCATAGAAGCTTAATCACATATGCAGAGGCTAGAGAAGGTGTTTGTAAGGCTGAAGCTCACCAGTGAATCAGCAGCAAGAAGGTGCCTTGTAGATAGATAGATAGATCTGTAGCAGGGAAATACATGATTTGGGTTTTTTTCTTCTTCTTTCCCTCGCTCCAGGAGAATTTGTTTCCTCTGCACTGAAGAGATATGCTGCTAGGCTTGGGTGATATTAATAAAGACCTTTTGCTTTTAGGATTTCATTCTGAGAAGCATTTGACTTCTAACAAACACTGTATTTGACTTGCGTATATATGTGTTATGAATTTTAAAGCATTAAAATAAATGAGAGACAGTCCCAGTCTCAAAGAATGTAGTAGCTGCGTTGAGCCATTCCCCAACAGAATGTATGTGATGTCTGTGTATTTTTAATGAAATACCAAGGTTCTTCATGCGTAATAGAAAATAAGGTGGAGTGCACAGTGGTTGCCATTGATACCGTTGCAAGCTGTGCCTAAGGTTACAGGGGTAATGTATTTCCTGTGCTGAGATTCCATTAGGATTGCAGAACAGATAACCCATAATTTCTTCTTCATGTCTTTTACAGTTATTTGCAATAATGGATCATCCCAGTCTTACAATAGGTTTTGTTTATTTTCAAGACTTTTTTTCCCAAAGCTCAATGTATAGATTTTTTTTTTATTATTACTTTGATTCCATTATGTGTATGTTCTTCCATGAACTTATGTCGAAGAGAATATACTTTTGGATGGTAAATTTTAAAGCAGACATCTGAATATTTGTTTCTGAGTATGAAGTGACTTCTAAAAAAATAATTTCTGGAGAATTCACGGCATGCTTTCACTTGCATTAAACTTTGTTTTTTTGGCATATACATCAATGAGTCATTTTTGCTGGTGCTGATGGGAATATTAGGCCGTTTCACTTTAATGGGCAAAAGGAAGTATAATGATATATTTCATGTTGAGATTACCTGTGTTTTACCAGCTGTGTACAGTCCCTAATATTCCAGGTTGGTCTGGTGTCTGCCTGCTTCTTTCTTCTGAATATCTTTTGAAATGTAATGCTGCTGGGGGTGTGTGAAAGCCTGGCACAGCACTGCCTTGCGACACCCGCAGCCCTGCTAGCAGAGTAGCGGTACTGAATATATTCGCTCCTGAGAGTTTGATTTCAATCATGCACCTGCTGCTTTCGATCCTTCCTTCTGTGGAGTTTGTTTTCAGAGAACGTTGGCAGAAGTTCTAGCCCAGGGCCTTTATTTAAAACCCACATAAGATCTAAAGGAAAGTGAAAAGATGAGGGCATTATGGTTTGGGTTTTTTTAGCTCACTTCATTTGTTTATTCTTTTGACTCTAAAGCAGAAATTGTATAAGCATGTATAAACCAAATAATCTTTTTATTTGACATATAACGAACCCGTAAGTTTAGTATCCTGCGGATATGCGTCTCTTTCGCTGGTAGCAGTTTTGTGCTTCAGATGTATGTAATACCATTTGCAATGGAAATACTGGCGTTGTTCTTGATGCTTTACATGCAAAAGGCCCACAGATTGAACAAGAAATAGTCAGCTGGTGAAATAATGGATGCTATCCTTCATTTGAACCTGATCACTACCAGAAAGATGGTTCTTCATCCAGATTGCTGCTTTTTTGCAATTGCAATCTTTGAGGTCTTTGTTAGGGATGAATCTTTACAATAAAAGAGTGTTAATTTAGGCATGCTCTTGCTAGTTGAGTAAACTTTATGTGGATTTCTAGTACTAGGAAACACTGAAAACCTTTTTCAAAAGGTTTCATTTTCCAGCAGAGACTGAAAGAAAAACATGTCTTGGTTGCTTTGTGAAAAAAGTCTATATGGTTGTAACTTTGTCCTGAGCAAACTTGCCGGTTATATGGGAACGTTTGTTTTGTGAGCCTCCCCATACAGAGGGAACAGCGGCTACGTTGGTTGGAGTTCTGTGCACAGGAGTTGTATCCTTCACTCCATGTCAGTTTGTTTATGCCATCATTAGTGTTCTGCCAGGTGGCTCCAGTACTTCAGTTTCTGCAACAAATTAGCACAGGAGGTTCCGTGATTATCTTTTTTTCTCTGTCAAGAGCTTTCTGAAGTGGTTCAGTGAATGGATCCCATGTTACTGAGAGACTATGTTCTCAACCTGTACTCTTCCTTCTGTGGTCGGTGCTATAACGAGTTCAGACTATCCTTGTACCCTGGGCTTAAAAAATACAATCTATGCCGAGTAGCCCCATGAGTTAGCCTGGATTCTACAACCAATGTTAGTGGACTTCTAAGCCCTCTTTGCTCATTTGGTTGAAGACTTCTTGCTTTGGACACAAACATGAAGTCTCCCTTTCAGTGTTCTCTGAACCTAAACTAATTTCAGTAGCCATCTGTGTGTCAAGGAATGAAGTGATGCTCTTTATCAAATGAATATTGCCTATAATCACTTTAAATAAATGTGCTGCTGCAGCAGTAATCTCAATTTAAGGTACGTGCAACTTCTAGGTAGAAGCATACATTGTATTTTACACATAGATCTGTCAGCATGGAGAGGTACATCAACAACCAACATTTCTGAGCAGTGGAACTCATGTTCTGTTTCTAGAGTGCGCATCATACTATCCAAATGTGAAAAATAACCAAATAAGGAGTTGGGAAGCAGTAAGTTCTGTATCTGCGACCTTAGCAGAGCTCTATCTTTCAAGACTATGAAAGTCTAACCTACTAACTCATAGCTTGAATCTGCTAAGCAGAGGTTGTGAAAAACAGGGCTAAATTGCAACCTTTTTCTGAAGTGTAGCTGGAAAGTTTCTCCTTGCTCACTCCCTCTTTCAAAACCCAGTTTAGCAAATCTGCCTCTATACGAAGAATAACACTGATAGTTCAGATCTCTTTTACATGTCGCTGACAGTTGAAAGATTTAATCATAGGCATAGAAACTTTCTGAGAAGAGTTGGGGCTCTTGAGAGGTTGAGTTAACTTGTTGATGGAAGATTTCTGTTTGCTGCAGTCTTCTGGGGTTTTTAGACCCTCTGGGTTCAACTGCAGCAGTTGCTTATGTGGAAAGTTAAATTTGATTTAAAAATATTTATGCATCTTAAATTGTGTTTCCTAACTGCTTACCGGAGTTTTTCAAGGTTGATTTCTCCCATTTTTTCTCTCACACTAACTAGTTCCCTCCTCTTCTGACCCTGCACTCCCAGCCAGGCTGTGTCGTGACTCCTGTTTTCATTCAGGCCCTGTCCACATGCCTCATTCCTCCTGGCTTGTGCTTGTATTCCTCTGCTGTTGTCACTCCTGGTTCTGATAGCCTGATGTTGGCACTGGTCTCTCTGGGCAGTAGCAGGTGATAGCACATGGCGATAGTCCGGCTTCTCATTTCCAACTCTCATAGACTGCCAAGCAGTGAAGTGTCTGGGCATTCTTGGAAGTATCTGGAGGAAAGATAATGCTGTTACTGTATTCATAGAATCATAGAATGGTTAGAGTTGGAAGAGACCTTACAGATCAAGTTCCAACCCCCCTGCCATGGGCAGGGACACCTCCCACTAGAGCAAGTTGCTCAAAGCCCCATCCAGCCTGTCCTTGAACACTTCCAGGGATGGGGCATCCACAGCTTCTCTGGGCAACCTGTTCCAGTGCCTCACCACCCTCACAGAAAATAATTTCTTCCTAATATCTAATCTAAATCTCCCCTCTTCCAGTGTAAAACACCTTGTCCTGTCACTACACTCCCTAACAAAGAGTCTCTCTCCAGCTCTCCTGTAGGCTCCCTCCAGATATTGGAAGGCTGCTATCAGATCTCCTGTCTCTTCTCTGGGCTGAACAGCTCCAGCTCTCTCAGCCTGTCTTCATGGGAGAGGTGCCCCACCCCTCTGATCATCTTCGTGGCCCTCTGCTCAACTCATTCCAACAGGTCCATGTTGTTTCTATGTTGAGGACTCCAGAGCTGGACACAGTACTCCAGGTGGGGTCTCATACGTGCAGAATAGAGGGGGAAAATCACCTCCCGCGACCTGCTGATCACACTTCTTTTCTGGGCTGCCAGTGCACACTGCCGGCTCATGTTGAGCTTCTCATCCATGAGTCTTTCTCCTCAGGGCTGCTTGACAACCATTCACCACCCAACCTATATTTGTGCCTGGGATTGCCACGTCCCAGGTGTAGGACTCTGCACTTGGCTTGGTTGAACTTTATGTGATTTGTACTAGCCCACCTCTCCAGCCTGTCCAGGTCCCTCTGGATGGCATCCCTTCCCTCCAGCCTGTTGACTGCACCACCGAGCTTGGTGTCATTGGCAAACTTGCTGAGGGTGCACTCTATCCCACTGTCCATGTCTCCGGCAAAGATGTTAAATAGTACTGGTCCCAGTACCGACCCTTGAGGAACACCACTTGTCACTGGTTGCCACTTGGACATTGATCATTTCCTTATCCACCGAGTGGTCTGTCCATTGAATTAATGACTTTCCAATTTTGAGACCAGGATGTCATGCGAAACAGTGTCAAATGCTTTGCATAAGTCCAGGCAGATGACGTCTGTTATCGTTCTTCAGCCCACTGATATTTTGGAAATCATTGCTTTGATGAAAGTACATGACACGGATAACCTTTTAAGCAACTAGCAAGACAGTACTCTGGAGTAAAGCATTCATTTTGAGCTCATTGAACTTACATTTAACTGGGTATGGGAATGGAAGAGTGTGCTTAATGATTTGCTTACCCATCATTTTATCAATTGGTCTGTCTTTAGATGTTTTTTGTAATTTTGGTTTGTGGTAATGTGGCACACTGAGGTTGGTAGCAGGGAATGAGGAGGTAATAAGCTGGAGAGCTGATGCTGTGCACAGAACATCTGTATAGATTCCTATATAAGGAAGCTATATTCTCTGTCTACCATCTGGAGAGGCCCTGTGCGTTGCACTGTATTCAGCTGACAAGCTTTGAAACCAAGAGGAGACTTTTCAATAGATTCATCCAGAGAGAGAAGAAAGAGGAATTATTTGATATTTATATGGGTTTGCATTAATATATAGGAAATATAAAATAAGATGACACATATTTAATTATGATGACTGAATTTCCTTTCTCTTGGTCAGAGGGAAACAACGCAAGAATAATGTGGGCCATGGTCAGACTTAATATTTTTGAATCTTGAATCTTGAATCTTCCCGCCCCGACTTCCACCACCAGCCCCCTGACCCCTTTTTGATTCTGTGACTTTCATTGTACTGAAAATTAAGTTCCTACCTATCTTTGTCCTCCAGCATGCTGTCTTTTATTCTCTTAATACTGTGTTTTCACATACGGGAATAATGACGTACACAATTTTGAAACAATATTTATCTGGAAGATTCAGTATTATATTCTGCTTCTGATAATGCTTTTTTGTGTTATAATCTTAGTTAAGGTAAAGTACATACCAAATTCTTGATGCGCTGCATTTCCCTTAGTCAGGAAAGCATGAATAGATTTGGGCTTTCATTGCTGTATTAGTTTATTTTTATTTCTGTTTTAATGCAGACTCAAGAATGAACAATCCGTCAGAAACCAGTAAACCATCAATGGATAGCGGAGATGGGAACACAGGTAAGAAATGATCAGTTGGATCAGTATCTTCTAGTGGAACTGAATGGATATTGAAAGCCAAATTTATTTACCAGTTTGCAGGATCTAAGAAAACAAACTAAAACGCGTACCCTCCAGTCTACTGTTTTTAGAGACTTGGGGACCCTTTTGTCATTAACTCTACTGTACACAGGGCGTTATTCACACCTGCTGTATCAGAGCACTACCCACACCTTGTACCTGAGATTCCCCTTCCCTGCTTTGTCTGTCTGTAATGTTTTTGATATTATGGAAGATGTGGTGGCACTTGCTTACAATAAGTAGTCACATTTTTTTCCTGGCAGAACATACCTTCGGCACCTCTGTCTTCGTCATTTATTTTTGGGTTGAAATTTTCCCTGGCAAATGTGGGCCGCTGACTGATCTTGTTTTCATTTCGGATTTCATTCAAGCTCTCACAACAGTATTCAAGAACAAGGCAAATGGAGAAAGCATCATTTTTCAACTTAAGGAGAAAAAAAACATTAGCGATCTTTTCTGTACTTACTTTCTGTGTTAGATTAGAAACTTGAAATTTCACTGAGGAAGAATAGCCTTTGTGTCAGGGCCAATGTGGCACATCCACAAAATGTGACCAAGTTCTAAGCCATTGAAGAAGCTTGTTAAGCCCCTATAACTCAATCATGCTGTCTCATGCTTTAATTACCTTTGTGGAGGTAATTTAATGTTCATTTTGGAAGCAAAAGAAATGACAATTCTGAATGGAAAATAAGTAGGTTAACCTACCTCAGAATCTTCTCTGAGCTTGGAATAGCATTTGGGAAGTGAAAATTTTAATGAGAAGGAACTTGTTCTTGTTGCTTTGAGAGAAGTCCAGGTATTTTTATGAGGAAAATTATTTTTCCTCCTCTGGGTTCAGTAATAAGAGTTTAACTTTAAAGTCTGGAATTGTGATGAAATTAACAATTTGTTTCATTTTATGGTGCTGTCTCCTCATTCTTTGTGCAAGGCTTTAATTCAGATAAGAGTGACTGAATGTTCCTGATACTGATCTGAGAGGCTGGATGTTTTCTGTCAATGCATGGGGTCAGTCAAAAGGAATTCTATTCACTTATTAATGTGTGTTTTGTTACTAGCACCTCAGTTTTTATAATATTCATTGTATTTGTAATAAAAGTATCAATTCTTCTTATGTACAAAAATTATTTGTTAAACACTTAATACTGGTTTAGGATGATATAAAACATGATTTCAAAAAAACATGTGGGCTGTAAATATTTCATAATCATAACTAGTATCAAGAGAACAGTAGTTTTAAATATTCCCTATAGAATCCTTGTAGTTGGATGGTGTGTGTAAACTGAGAAAACTCAGACTTCCTCCTCTGTATGACCACATTGTCCTGTGTATTTCTCTAAAGACTGCATTCCCAACATGCTTCCTTAAGTGCAGCTTTAGGTAGCAGTTTCACCTAAATAGAGCTGTTAAAGAGGAGAACTTGGTTTATTCAAAGGTAGTCCATTATCACAGAAGTATTGCATCTGCTTCAGCAGAACCTTGGCTCTGCTCTCCTAGGCCAGTAGCTCATCACTGTGAAGGTGGTGGTCATAGTATAAAGAAATAGATAGATTGCAAAGCTGCTTGTAGGTGCTTTCATAACAAAAGAGGATACAATATCTGTATTTTTTATACTGTAACACTAAGGTTAGTTATCACAAAAGTTTGACTCTTAATGGTGTTTGGACTTTTTGCAAACATTGCTTCTGTAATGTACACATTCCAAGTAACTCCTTTCAGCTTTGTTTCCTGACTTTTTAAATGATGTACACTAAAATAATGTAGAATTTTTGAGGACCTTTTGTTCTACAGTCATTGTTTTGTTTTTAAATATAGTGCTCATAAACCACTGGAGGTAGAGATTAATGGCATTTGTGATGTTCTCTGGGGGCTCAAGCATCAGTTGCATTAGTCAGCTGGCAGATGTTAAACCCTGAAAGGAATACTTAGAGAATGTGGGGTTTGATTTTGATCAGGGTACTTAAAATATGGTTCTGGGCTCTGTGCATACTTAGTGAAAAGAAGTCAGTTTTTGACTCATGCTAAGGAACTGGAAGTGCCATTGATTATCTTGGGAGCATAGGCAAAATATGTGAAGGTGATTTTTAAAAACGCTCAAGAGTTCTTATTTTTGTAACTTTCTGTAACTGTTTTCCAGTGACATTTGTAAATCACTTGAGTCTGCTGTGTAAGCACTACTAATGTGTCTTTTGAACTTCAGTGGATGTTTGTTTGGGTCATTCCTGTTTTAAACAGTAGTAAGCTGATGCAATTTGAAAATTTTAAGAGAAATCACTGTAGGGCATGGAATTTATGTTTGGCAGAAACAGTGTTCTCAGGAAAAAAAATACAGTTGTCACTGGTAAAGATAACTTAACATCAGTGGTTCTCTCAGTTAACAGCTAAGCTTCATGGAAGTTAACAAATTAGGGTTTTGTATTTCTAACTCTGAATATAATATCTGAAACAGATTCTAACTTTCAAAAGTTTTGTGCTAACTGGACTCTACTTTTAAGCATCTGAAAAAGCAACTCGTCTTTCATACTGATTCAAAACAACAAAAGAAGTCTTAAGAGTACAAGATTTGTTAGATGACTGTTTTCACAAGAACATGTGTTGATCAACTGGTAATCAATACTGTGGAATTACACAGATCTTTTCCAACCTTCGGTTGTGGATGGGCAGTATACTTAGTAACTACTGGAAAAATGAGAGAGGAGTAAGAAGAGTGTCTTACAGTAAATGGATAACCCTTTAGGTTTCCTTTTCAAAGGTTGTAGCATAAAATTTTCCAAAACAACTCAATCTTTTTCTGTTTGTTTAATGCATTTTCATTTTTAAAAGCTGTGTGAATGTAGTACTATGAAAGCCAAGGTTATTATGTTTGTGGAAACTGTAGTATTATGACATGCATTGACATGGCATCAAAATAATAATTTTTGTAAGTGTAGTATTTGGAAAGATTCTGAGGATTTGTGTTTGTGTTGCTTCATTTTTTCCAGTTTCCATAAGAGGAAAATGTATAGGAGAGTGGGAGAGGGTCCATGAAATATTCTTCAACTGCTAAAATTCTGGGTAAACATCAACGCTAAACTTCTTACTAGTAATGTGGACAAGAAATCAACCAGTCTTGTATGTTGGGGATCTCTCTCAATGCATGCATGCAGAGAGAGGGAGATGGGGAAATGTACTGCTATTGATGGAAGATGTCTCCCAGACCACAGTGCAGATACCTACTCAAGTTAGCCTTTCTCTTTGTTTGTCTTCCCTTCCCGAGTCCTTTCTTGCACCTTACTCCAAATCTATGCAGACCTGTTGTTCCTTTTTGCTCTTCCTTTCTTGTGCAGTTTGAAAACTCAGACTAAAGCCTGATGATCATGATCTTGGCTTTTGAGAGTACGTTCTTCTCCTTGACTTCAGATGCAGTGTTATCTTGCCTGCTCCATTGTACCTCTGCAGCTACAATTCCAATCCATGTTCAGGGTATCATGGTACTTAGTGTTCTATTCCTTTCCCTGGAGTGGCACTGAGTGAGATGGTTCAAAGATTTGATTTGACTGAAAATTAACTGCGCTTAGTATTCGTCGTCATCCAAACCAACTCTGTGAAGTAGCTAACCACATGACTGAATTTCTGCCAGATTTTAGATGTGCTTAAGTTGTGTTGGACTTTGCCACTAAGGGTGAAAATTTCGTGCTAGAGCTTGATTGAGTCTTATCACCTTGCTGGAGGCAGAGGAGTCTCGTTTCCCTGCTACCGTGTCTCTGACCTGCCTTGCTTTGCATTGTCTGCTGCTTGCTGGGCCCTAAGGTAAGTTAATGCATCTCACATAACTGGCAGAAAACTAACTTGGCCAAAGGAAAAAGAGAACAGTTCACATGAATAGTTTTTTTCTAGAATCATAGAATGGTTAGAGTTGTAAGGGACCTTAAAGAGGATCAAGTTCCAACCCCTGTGCCATGGGCAGGGACACCTTCCACTAGAGCAGGTTGCTCGAAGCCCCATCCAGCCTGGTATTGAACACTCCCAGGGATGGGGCATCCACAGCTTCTCTGGGCAATGTCTTATTACCCTCACAGTAAAAAATTTCTTTCTCATATTTAATCTAAATTTATCCTCTTCCAGTTTAAAACCATTACCTCTTGTCCTATTGCTATACTCTCTGACAAAGAGTCCCTCCCCATCTCTCCTGTAGGCTCCCTCCTGATACTGGAAGGCTGCTGTAAGGTCTCTTGTCTCTTCTCTGGGCTGAACAGCCCCAGCTCTCTAGCCTGTCTTCATAGGGGTGGAGCACCTCTCCTCTGATCATCTTCATGGCCCTCCTCTGGACCCATTCCAACAGGTCCATGTTGTTTCTGTGTCGAGGATTCCAGAGGCGAACACAGTACTCCAGGTGGGGTCTCACCAGAGTGGAGTAGAGGGGGAGAGTCACCTCCCGTGACCTGCTGGTCGCACTCCTCTTGATGCAGCCCAGGATGCGGTTGGCTTTCTGGCTGCCAGCACACACTGCCGGCTCATGTTGAGCTTCTCATCCATGAGCAATCCCGAGGGCTGCTCTCCAGCCATTCTCCACCCAACCTGTATTTGTGCTTGAGATTGCCATGTCCCAGGTGTACGACTCTGCACTTGGCTTGAACTTTATGCGATTTGCACTAGCCCACCTCTCCAGCCTGTCCAGGTCCCTCTGGATGGCATCCCTTCCCTCCAGCCTGTTGACTGCACCATCGAGCTTGGTGTCGTTGGCAAACTTGCTGAGGGTGCACTCTATTCCACTGTCTATGTCTCTGGCAAAGATGTTAAATAGCACTGGTCCCAGTACACAGACCCCTGAGGAATACCATTTGTCACTTGCTGCTACTTAGACGTTGTGCCATTGACCACAACCTTCTGACTGCAGTCATCAAGCCAGTTCCTGATCCACTGAGTGGTCCATCTGTCAGATCCATGACTTTCCAATTTTGAGACCAGGATGTCTTGCAGGATAGTGTCAAATGCTTTGCATAAGTCCAGGTAAATGGCCTCTGTTGCCCTGCTCTTGTCTACCAAGTCTGTGGCAATATCACAAAAGACCACCAAATTTGTCAGGCCTGACTTGCCCTTGGTGAAGCCATGTTGTATGTCTGTAGTCGCCTCCTTATTTTCCATGTGCCTTAGCAGTGATTCCAGGAGGATCTGATCCATGATCTTGCTAGGCACAGAGGTGAGACTGACTGGCTTATTGTTCCCTGGTTCTTCATTTTTTGAATTTATGAATATTGGGGTCATGTTTCCCCTTTTCCAGTCAGAAGGAGCTTTGTCAGGTTGCCACAGCTTCTCAAATACGATGGAAAGCAGCTTAGCAACTTTGTCTGCCAGCTCCCTCAGGAACTGTGTATGGATTTCATCAGGTCCCATGGACTTACGCACCTTCACATTCCTTATATTGTGTTGAACCTGATCTTTTTCTCCTGCAGCGGGCAGTTCGTCATTCTCATAGCCCTAGTTTTTGCCTTCCATGACTTGGGCGGTGTGGTTAGAGCCCTTGCCAGTGAAGACCGAGGTGAAAAATTCATTCAGTAACTCTGGCTTTTGCATATCCTTGGTGACCAGGTCTCCCATTTCCTAGGGGGCACACAGCTTCCCTATTTTTGCCTTTACTTCTGATATATTTATAGAAGCTTTTCTTGTTTTACTTGATATCCCTGGCCAGATTTGATACTGTCTGGGCTTTTTTACTCATAAAAGTGAATCGGCTTGCTACTGTATCCATGAACTACGAGAAGGGGCAGGACAGGGACAATGTAGTTGGAACCAGGAAAGAAGGGAAGATAGAGAATTGCCATTCCTGTTTTTTTGGTGTTGGTGAGTTGTTTGATCAGCTCTAGCAGTTATGGGAGCTGGGATGGAGATGGAAAACACATAAATACTTGGGATTGTTAAAATCACAATACTTGTGATTTGATCTGCTATGCCTATTAATTACCAGGGGGTTTTGCTCTCTTACCTTGAGCAGAACTGATGTTCTGGTCCTTTCGTGTCGTTCCACTTCCGACAGCTCCACTTTCCAGTCTCCTAATCAGATTTCTTTGATTCCACAGGATTGCTGTCACATCCTTATGAACACCTTAAAAGCAAGGTCTCTCATGCTGGACTCTTAAGTTTATTTTCTCTGATGTTCTTCAAAAGATGTAGGCATCCTGTGATAAATGGAAGCAACCTGGGCATCGTTCCTTCCAAAACTAAGGCTGCATCCAAAGGGGAAGGGACACTTCCAAATACCAAAGAAAGCTTAAGATGCAAGTAATACAGAGAGTGAACAGGTGTGGTTTGGTTTTTTTTGCTCTGAGTTTAGTTTTGGAAGGTGTGGAAAGAGGGAGTTGGAGTCCTTCAATGTTGAATTTAAACAAAATGTTTTTTTTCTCTCCATATCTGTCAAAACTGGTTTTTGGGACTCATGGAGATTTTGAGATCAGTCTTGGAACTTGTTTTTTCAAAATTGTCAACCCTAGGAGGCTCGTTTCAAATTTCCTTATTAAGAGTCAGTAGAAGCGCTAACTGGAACATTTCTTTTGCACGCAGATACAACCATGCTCTTTTAATATGATATTATGATTCAAGGCTCTTTTTGAAAGCTAATTAACTAGAACAGTTTCACCTATTTATTTAAGGTGAGGCTTCTAGCTAGTCCTCTCAGAAATTTATTTTTTTGACCCCTGCAAGTTGGCAATTGAAATGAAGAATATCTGCCTTACAGTAGGTTTTCTTATCTGTATTTTTTTTCCTGCATGGGGATCTCTGACTGTAGGTTGAAAACTGATTCAAAGCATCTACTTAAATAAGGATATGGTATATTTTTCCATTGAATTACAGTAGGTTTTTGTCAGGAATTATTTTGATATATTTATCCAGTCGTCTTTCCATTCCCTTTGGCCTTCTGCATTGACAGAATTCTGCAGTCTACCAGAAAGAATGAAAAAAGATGAGATTCTTCTAGCCCTTTCCAGCATACCTTCTTATCTACCTTTGTTTGGAGGAACGCAACCAGTTTTCATTCATTCAAGATCAGTTTAGACCAGTGATAGACCTTCTGTTCACTTTGGATTGGAAGTTTAAACTCATTAAGCAAAATAAGTTTACATAGTTTAAAATTGTAATATTTTTACATATCTATGGCTGCACATATGTCTCCTAAATCTGTAAACACTAGCCCAAAGCACAGAACTAAAAACTTGAGAGTAGAGCAGCTCTTCCCCGCAGCACCTCCACCAAAGATGAATCAAAGGGCCCACCCTTAGGTGTGTACATTATGTCGGTAGTAGAAGGCTTGACTGTATTTGTTGTATTTATATTTCATTGAACAGTGGCTCCATCTTTAGAAATTGTATCTGTGTGAGCTGTTTGTAGGTCAAAATAGCAGTATAAAATATTGAATAGTGTATTTTCCTAATCAAATTTTACTCTTACTTGTTTTTGTGGATGTTTCTAAGGAATAGCAAGCCCTTCTTGTTGATTAACAACTGTGACTTTCTTTTGCTTAGTAGATAATCTAGATTTTTATGATGGAAAATGTGGATGGAAGGAATTTTGGAAGTAGGAGTAAGTTGAAGACCTGTGTGTAGGCACTGAATAAAATCTGATTGTCACGAAGAGTAAACATGCAAGTCTAAAGCTGGTTTTACTTCATTTCAGTCACACAATTTTTAAGATTGTATCATCTGTTCTAGAAATTCCACGCAGCCTGATACAGTCAGAGTATCCCTTCTTGTTGTTAGTTTCTGTAGGCAGTAATACCCAACATCCACAACCAGTTGTTGATAATCCCTTATGTTGATTTTATCATCTTCCCACAGAATGATTCTTAAAAGTTTGTAGTTACAGCTCTTCTTGGCAGAAGATAATTCCATAATTCAGTAGTAGTTTCTTATGGAAAAAAAAAAAAAAGAAAAAAGTTCTCCCCCTCTTGTCTCAACCAGATTATTTTGAGTTTTCATGTTTTCTGAGCTATTTAGGAAGAAGATAACAAAAATGTAGAGACATAATCAGTTCTTACTTACATGTTTTTGGTTATATGAAATTGAGCAAGAGCAAAAGGAAGCCCAGGCAGTTATCTTATATAACGAGAACACAAATATTCATGGAACTGTGGAGGTATCTTAAAACTGTGGCCCATAACTGCTGTGTATGTATAGTACTTCTGTTTTCATCAAGTATTATTTTACCTGTCTTTAATGTTCTACCCACTTTCTGGACTTGAAGATAGTCTTCAGCTGCTGGATAGAGAGTACATGGAGAATAGAAACGCCTTTAATCTTAACAGCATGCAACCGTTCGATCCTTAAACCATGGTGGAAAATGATGGGGTAATAGTGTAGATAGAGTACATAAGATGATAGAAGGTAATGAAAAGTGGATGTTGATTTTGTTCAGCTCATAAATGCTGTATTACCAGAGTCTGGAAGAGATACTGCGTCCCCACCCCCTCTTTCAGTAAAAAACTTCAATTCTTGTCACTCTCAGAGTATTTTTCTTTACATGGTATTGAGAGAATAGCAGGAGATTTAGGAATATTAATTCATATTCCATTTCATAAAAGTGTTAACTCTGAGTTCTTAATATCTCTCTTTCTCCAGGCACGCAAACAAATGGCCTGGACTTCCAAAAGCAGCCTGTGCCTGTCGGAGGAGCGATCTCTACAGCCCAGGCCCAGGCCTTCCTTGGGCACCTTCATCAGGTAAGTGAAGACCCATTTCAAAGTAGGAGAGACTTGGGCAAGTACAAATACAGCTGCTCTTGTATATTCTGTGTTCTCTCTTTCTATGAATGATGAGTGAAGGAACATACGGGTAGACCACATGCTTAAATAGCTTGGGTGGGAAAAGGTTCTTATTGTGGCACTCCCTTCATTGCCTTAGGCTGCAGAATATGGCCAGACAGGGTGAGACGTATGCATTTGGGAGAATTAGAAAGGCCCTTTTGGGGGACTTGAGAATTCTTGAAGCATTTTTATTTAAAAATAAAACCCTCTGTGGGCAAGGTAAAATTTAATCTTTTTGGTAAAGGGTTGTATTGGCCCAGCAGCTGCTGAGGTTCTGAAACTTGTCACCACCAAGTTAAGGAATCAGAAGTGCTATCAGCACTATGCTTCAGGCTTTTGAAGTCTTACACATTAACTAGAAATATGAAGTGATAGTACTTACTTAAGCATATATGGCTTGTGAGTTTTTTAATTTTTTTTTTTTTAGTTATTTCAAGGACCTGTTTGTCAGATGTTTTTCAGGCTTCTACTACTGTCCCTCTGTTCTGCTGCTGCAGTGTTTAGGGAATCAAAGCTGAGCTTCAGATGTGGGCTGAAGCAAAATGGGGCATCCCTAGGTGAAGAGAAGTATAAGGGGCATTTTTTGTAGTATTTTATCTGTTCACACTTGATGTATGAAAACAAATGTCCTAATTTCTTTCCCTTCCTCAGCACCAAGTTTAAACTTCAGAATACTGTACCTAATTGGCTGACCTTGAATGTTTGAGGTCTGAGGTTGCACAGTTATTGTGGTATAATTGACGTACTGAAGCTTTTATGCCCTCTTTTAAGAGCTCTGAACTGCTATTTTATTGTATAGAACATTCCACACATCTTGCTACAGAATTACAATTTTCCTAGTAGATTGGGTTATATAGGACCTAGGGAGTGCCAGTGTTTGATGAACCAGTAGACTGTTGTAGGCTGCCTTTATGTGGAGAAAAGCTGACTAGTTCTCATGGGTTGTCAGTATGTGTTTAACACCAAGAAAGATACAGCTGTTCTGCAGAATTTTGTGTGTTTGTTTTAGTCTTCATTTTGTTATATAGATTGATCCAGGACAGTAATTGTGTTTAGCACAGTGCTTTGTCTTGCTTTGGTAATGTATTTATTTAAGCAGTTGTCAGAATCTTTGTGACTTCATGTTTGATAAAGTGTGATTCATTTCTTGAGACTCTAGTTCAAAGGAGGATCTCAGCTATTCTTTTATGCACCTGCAGGTGTGTGGGAATCTGTTTTCAAACTGTCCTCTTCCCGTGTGGCTGCTGTTAGTGGGGTGTTATTCAGTCTTAATACACAGTGCTTTCCTACATACTAATACAAAATATTAGGTTGTAGACAACATTCAGGAATAGTTTAATTTCTCATTAGAAAATGATTGTTGTGTAGTGGAAGGGGTATCCAAATTGCATTCAAAGAGATTTTCAGGAGTACGCTGGCTATACCTGAGTGAGATACGTTTGTAGTCTTTTATGTGCTTTTTTTTTTTTACTATTATGTAATTTTTAGAGTATTATTTCTGAGTATATTTTTTTTATTAGCAGGCTGTTCTTATTTAGTATATTCTCTGCTGTGAATTCATGTTAAAAACTCAGATTATATCAGCCGTGCCAAACTATATTTTGCTTGTAATGAGGAGGAGCTTTTCTAAGAGTGTTTGCTTAGATCTAAAACATGCTTAGTAAGTCTAGTACCTTCATCTGGAGTAGTAGGAAATGGAAATATTTCCATGGTGCCTCTTAAGGGTTGCCTGTTTGAATATTAAGTTATTAATTTCATGTACCACAATTTGAATTAAAACTATGCTTCCTGTGCTTGTAGATATGTGGACTCTCTTTTATTTTATGTGGGGACATCTTTTTATAAAGGCAAGAGAGCTACATTTTGCTTTGCTTTATTGTATCCTTATGTGTTGCCTGGTTTTCAAATGAGCAGTGGTTTTCAAACATGGCCAGAGATGGAATTCAGTACAGGCTGGAACTCTGACCTTTGAAAGTGTTGGTAATTAATTACATAGCATTCCTTCTTTATCGTAGGAGTGGTTGTAGAAACAAGGCTAGACTGATTAAAGCTATCTTCAGTAAATGAAAATTAGCATTTGTTGTACAGAGAAGATCCTCATTAGAGATAAAACAAAACTCTTAAGAAGTTTGACTTTCTTAGCATCAGTTTTAATTCATGCTAACCCACAAGAACTTCTTTGGACCTGTTAATCACAAACATTGAATTCAAGTTTTGAGTGTACCTGAATCAATGCAGCCGTTGTGAAGTGTCTCCAGTCCTCTGTATTGAGATCTTCTTTTTAGTGGCTGAGGACTGCAAATACTTGAACAGGTTGATTTGGGGAAGATTTTTTATGCTGTGGGTTTAGTGCTGTGCAGGTGATTGCTCCTCTGTCCTATAAGGAAGCAGAGGAATGCAGTGTACATATTTGGAGTAAGACCCGTTCTGAAATATTAGATGATGAGCACAGCTTTAACACCCTCCCTTGAAGCCTGGGCTTTTTAAAAAGGAGTAGTAATAGTTAGCCTGTCTGCCCCAAAATCCTCTGTTTCAACTCAATTTCATGGTAGCATCTAGATCCTTAGGCAGGAATACTTTCAGTAAGAGGTACACAAATGACACTGGAAGAGTCTTACAGGCTTTTTTTTCAGCCTAGAGCACAACCCCTATCTCAGTGACTCAGGTGTTAGAGGGACGTGCATTGTTCTTGGGGCAGTTTTTGTTGGGGTGCGAGTGGGGAGGTTGCTCTTTGTTTACATTGTTAAAGTTTTCTGTGGATTATACATTATTTCATTTCTATTTTTGCACTGTATTATAGGTCCAGCTTGCTGGAACAAGTTTACAGGCTGCTGCTCAGTCCTTAAATGTACAGGTAAAGACAGTTTCCTTCTGCTGCTCATTCTTCTCTCATTCCAAACAGCTTTATGGTCCTATTAGAGATAGTTTTTAACCTATGATATGCTAGTCTGTTTTTTCATTCTGACTGGTCTTGCCGGTGATAGGTATGAAGGTAGAATAGTTTTACAACTGTAAATCAGGTTCAGAATTGAAAGTGTTCAGAAACTGCAGTTGTTTAAAACATGCGGTGATCATAATTTTACACTGAATTTCAGTCAGGTGTTGTATCATGACAACTATAAAACTCCAGGAATATTCGTGTTCTTCTCTTTAATCACTTATTTTAAACATAGCAAGTAGTGCTTTGCAGTTTGTCCTTGCTTCTGGTAGCTGAATGTAGGACTATAACGTAACATTACTGATTTAATGTTTCTAGTGTAGATTGCTTGTGTAAGTAACACATAGTGATTTCAAGTAGAAGTCAGAGTAATTGTTATTTAATAATGTACATGAGACAAGAAAGCTTTCAAACTTTTTTATGATGCTGAACACCTCAGTGTATCGGTTAACGTGCTACTTCCTCTCAGTACTATATTAAGGGGCAAGGGATGCAGTTTTATTGAAAACTGGTTTCAGTATTGCTTGTTATTAAAGAATGTAGGTAGTGCATTACATGAAATGCAATAGAATGTGGACCCACTTATACATAATAACAATTTGGAAAGAAGAGGAGCTATAGTGACCTTCCTTTCTAAGAGGAAGGAGGCAGAAAATTGCCTTGGTTGCCATGGTAAACTTCCATCCCTGAGAGAGATGTTGGCAAACAGGCTGTATCTCCAGTGCAGAATGTTTACAGTCCTGCACTGTAATTATCGCTCAATGACTGGCAGAATTAATCAGAGCCTTTATGTTAATTAGCCTGCTCTGCAGTCCCCAAAACAGGTGGTGGAAAATATGCAAATCTATGCAGAATTTTAATGTTCTGCATAACCAGTTTTAATTATCATAAAACTCTCTCCCCCTCTTCATGCACTTGCATTTCCTCCCTCATGTCTCCACAATTTCTTCTGTTTAAAACAACAACAAAAAAAACCACAAAACCCCCAGGACCACAAAAAGAAAAACCCAAACCTCAAATCTTTTAAAATAAAACAACATTCAGCTAAATAAATGCTAAACTTTGGTTATTCAGAAGCACTGTATATATTATGTATTTTGCTGTAGGTAGATAAACCTGTGAGAATTTCTCAAACTAGTCCCATGTAAGTCAACAGTACAATGACTTAGAAGTGCAGGATGCAGATACAGAAAATGGAAACACAATCTCCTTCTCTCATTCCATTGTTCAGGATTTTAGGCAATGAATAATTTTAACAATCTTTTCTTTATGGTGAAAGGTAGTGTCAGCTTCAGTTGCATTGCATAAAATGAAATGAGACCTGAAAATAATGTCAGAGTTACAAAAGCGCTGTGAGTCTTTTTGTTTCATTTAAACTGCATTACCTACAGACATGTTTGAGCAATCGTAGCTGAGATAGTGGGTACGTAGAGCCATTGCTTAAACACACTGCTAAAATAAACCCAAGGGCTTTTTGTATGCAGATGAAAGATTTTTATTGTGCAGTGTTGAGATAGCAGTGTTATACATTAACATCTGTTTTACACTATAAAGAGTTGGTTGTTGTTGTTGTTGTTTTTTGACTAGTCTAAATCTAATGAAGAATCTGGGGACTCTCAGCAGCCAAGCCAGCCTTCCCAGCAGCCTTCAGTGCAGGCGGCCATACCCCAGACCCAGCTCATGCTGGCCGGAGGACAGATCACTGGGGTAAGATTTACCCGAGTACACTGCAGTAAGCCTCCTGTCCGGCAGATGATGGCAGTATCCACGGCAGTCCCCGTAGAACTGTCAGTGAAGGTTATTGTCATTTCCTTTAACATAGGAAGAAACTTGAGTGAAAGAAGGGGCAGAAAATAACTTCCTATAGGAAAGGAGACTTTAATCTTTATTTTTTCTTGCAAAGTATTTGCTTCAGAAAAGAATTATCTTTCTGTCTGTTCTCAGTATCTGTCTTGACTCTGCAATGAAATTAAAACCTGGTGGGTGTACATATGAAGTCATAAAGAGGAATTTTTATTTTTTTGCAACACTAAAATCTGGCATGGGAGCATGAGACTAAATCTTATCAGATAGCTAGGTGAAGAACAAAAATGATGGGAACTGCTGGCACTAATTCTTCCTCTTCTCAAACACAGAAATGTTGCTTTTTAAGTAACTGTACTAGTGCTTGCCTTAAGTTTATGCAACCCTTCTGTTTTGACCCACCAATTTTGAGTTTTTTCATTGCAAGGCTTTGGGAGTAATTATGGAATAGCTGTTGGTTTAGGATTACTGATGTTCCTGAATTGTTATAAATACTTTCAGTCATTTTTTAAAAAAAACAAGTTTTGTGAATGGGCTGGTTTGGTTAAAGAGTTTGCTTCCACATAATCAGCTTTGAGTTTTAAGAGTTTGCATGTTAGTAAGGAATTCAGGGGAGTTGCTCCAACAGCGTATTTATGATTTGAAGTATTAGGTTAGATTGTTCACTTGAATGAAACAATGTCTTGATTTCACAACTGAACCTGAAATTTTCACTTATGCTAGTGTGTAAATAAACATCCTATTTAGGTTTTGGTTCATTACGTCTGAAAGTTTTAAAAGTGAGACTATTTAAATACGTTGTTAAAATCGAGCATCTGTTATTATTTTTCTCATTCTCAAAAAACATTGGTTTGTTTTAATTTATGATTGTCTGCAGTAGTGAAACATTCAAAACTCCAAGCCTATGCAGATATGGATTGTAGTAAATATGGATATTGAGATTCATTTACATGTAAAGGAGAGACTGCTGCCACCTGTTTCACAGAGATAATGCGTGTTTGGGAAAGGGAAGGGATGTAAACTTGCCAACTCTATTCTATTTAAAAAAAAAAAGGCAGATGGGGAGACTTGGAGAGAAACAAACGGAGCTCACGTTCTTTACTTATATCTTAGGGCATAATGGAAATGATGGAATATGGCAGGGATTCATGCTAATGTGAAGCAGCTGGGGTGTTATCAGTTTGTTCAGTAGCCATAGCCAGCATTCCTGTTTCTCATTCATCTGGCTAATCACTTGCTGTTCTGCTGGGTGTAAATTCCCTTTCAAATCCTGGCGATACTGATCCTTTTCTTTTGCTTACTACTTAATTACCTTTTCCTTGAACCTCCTGGTAGAGTTGCAAAGAAAACTTAGAGGAGAGTCAGGTTCTGTAGGTTCCAGTAGGTGCAAATGTTTGCGTTTGTGCAGTTTGGTTTGTGTCAGGTCTGTGGTAGGTTGGTTCCTACGCTCTGTTGAGCAGCCAGCTGTCCTTACTTAAGGCCAGAGTTGTGGGCTAGTTAATGGCTGAACTGTAGTGATAGTTCTAGCAATGTTTGGTTAATACAACTAGTAAGCTAGCTAATGACTTTGTAGCTGAAGTGGCTCTTTCCATTATTAATGGCTGTGTTTTCTAATTATTTATAGCTCACGTTGACGCCAGCCCAGCAACAGTTATTGCTACAACAGGCGCAGGCACAGTTGCTGGCGGCTGCAGTGCAGCATTCAGCCAGTCAGCAGCACAGCGCTGCTGGTGCCACCATCTCGGCCTCTGCTGCAACGCCGATGACGCAGATCCCTCTATCTCAGCCAATACAGATTGCACAGGTGAGCCTTGAGGCTTGAGAGGTTTGACTAATTGCATCATTCAAATAATATTTTTATTCCTTATTCAGTGAGTTTCTAGAATCCTCGAATACTGTTAGTCTTTCCGCATGCATCCGTAGCTGATGAGGTTGAAGTTGGTAGTTTTAGCAAAGAATGTGTACCAGTTGCTCATCAGTTCCACTGGGTTTCTGAGTTTGTTCCAGAATCTGACCAGATGCTGTATTTTCCCAATTTTCCACCTTGTTGTTAGCTTGAGAAAGGAGACAAAAGAGTCATAGAGAGATTCCCATAGAAATGACACTTGTTGAGACCTGTGTGGATGGGAAGGGATACCTGTGTATCACAAAGGAGGCATCTTACATCGAGACAGGAAAATGATAGAGCTGAGGAAGGGCAGTTTGACTTGACATGTTTGTGTGCTGTTTTGGCTTGGTGCTTAATGCTTAGAGTTGGTGACAAAGAGTGGGCGCTCCTGTCTGTCTAGAGAAAAACTTGCCAGAATGTGTCTGGTGTCTGAATCTGTCCAGTTTTGTGGTGTGCTGCTAAAGACCTGTTAATTCTTAATTCTGAAGGACTGCTTGCCAATGACGTTCTGCTTACTAGGAGCAGCAAAGATCCTCCTGGGTCTTCCAGGATTGGCTTAATTCAGTGTGGAGAATGCAGCACCACTGGCTCTATGCTTAGCATGTGTAGTGGGGAAACTCCTTAGACTTCTGAACAAGGGTAGCTAAATGTACAGCACAGGCATCTGGAGTACACTGCTAATAGGTGATTGTGTTGCTTACACAATCTTACCATAGAAAAGGTCTGTCTTACCACAGATGAAGGTTTTCAGTATGTAATGTTTCAGTTTGATTAGTCTAGCTTTGCAAAGTATGTTGGGTATGCAATCTCCAAAGTTGCCACTTCTTACAGTGAGCGGGTTCTTTAAGGCTGTCTGATGCGTTCTATTCAGACTGTTTTCACTTGCGTTCAACTGAGATGAAGTGTCTAAAAAGTGAAGATGAGGGCTGAGGAAGTAGAACATATTTGTTGCAATTATGTGTATTCCTTTATTGTGCTAGTCTAGTCCACTAGCTGAATAACAGCCTGGTTGTGCTATCAGTTTTTTATTAGCTGAAGTGGCAAACTTCTGTGGCGTTGGTGTAAAAATTCTGGCCTCTCTGGCTGTCCTTACAGAGGGCAGAGTGATGCCATCCCACCTTTAAAAGGCCCACAGACTGCTCACACTGAGTGGCTTGGTGCACTGTGTCAAGTCATGTGACCACATATTAATACTTCTTTTAGCAAATGATCCCACTTCACTGTCATGATCTGGAGACTACTCAAGGAAACTCGTAACTCCCAAGACCATCCCTTAATTTTGTTAAGCCTTCGTCTGTAGCTAATAATACAGACAGATTTCAAGAAAAGAATGGGACGTGTCCCTGTCAAAGAAGCTGATGGTTAGCTTCTAACATCTCTCCACGCATCTGTCACAGAGTTGCCATATGATACTAGGCGTGTCTTTTAACTTAGATGTAAGTGATTCATAGGCGTGTGCCTCTTGTTGTCCAGGTGTGCAGCTTAAGATAGTGAGATCTGCTTTTTACTGAAGTGTGGAGCATTGAAATTTTGTATTAATAAAATCTTACCTTGAACTTCCTGGCTTTACGTTTGTCAAACATGTCACCAAATTAGTGGATACTTTTGAAGGCATATGTTGTGCATGTGTGAGATGCCGCTAATTCTGCTCTTAGACTTCAGTAGGAAGCTATGGAAATCTGTGAAGCATTTGCAATTACTAATTTAGTACTGAGTTTTTCTCCAGAATTTACGAACTCTTCAGAAAAGTGTTTGAGAAGAGATTAAAAGATCAGGAACATGCTGTCAAATAGGAACTTCTGAAGTGAGCATTGACTGTTTTGTGCGCGTGAATGAGCTGAAGGCTCTATGGAAAATAGCATGTGATCATATAGTTGCCACCATGTAATATGTATTTGTAGCACAAGGGGAACAAATTAACGTTTCACTTGTTTTCTGGCATTCCTAGTTACTTAAATGTTTGATGTTACAATTAATTTCTTTTAGGACAGGTTATTTTGATACTTAAATGTAGCTTGGTTGCATCTTGTTAGCAGCTTCTTACGATGAAAGCTGAGAGCGTAATTTGTGCTGGTGTTGGATATAATCTGAGATACTTTATGGAAAATTTCTATCATCTAGGTTTGTAGGTGGATAACACTATGCTTTTTTGATCCATTTTGTTGATTTATAAACAGTGCTCAGCTTTGCGTTGCTATTGTAAACATATAGCTGATTACACAAATAACTGAATGTTTGTTTTAATTGATGATTTTTGAATAATTGATTAACTGGCAGATCTCTGCAGCAGAGGGATTACCATATTTATTTTAATTAACTAACTGCACAAGCATGACTTCTTTAATGTGCAGTGCAGTTGAAGTAAAGTATCTGCTGCAGCAGTCGGGTAAATCTTAGTACTGCTGCTGGGATGATGCTAAATTTTCACTAGACAGTTTTGGAGTTCTTTGTAAACTCTACATGTTTTCATGAACCATGATCAGTGTTTATATGATGTAAACCTCAAAATGACTGAGATGCTTTAGTTTGTTCTGAAGTTGTAAATAGAGATCATGGCATTGAATTTAGAACTTTAGTTGCTTGTTTTTAAAAACAAAAAAAACTTCCTTATGTCAGGACATAGCACTTGGCCAGTTATTCTGCTGAGATAGGAGTTAGATTGTTTAGATCTTTCTAAATTGTTAGACAGCATGAGAAAACATGCGTGTTTCTGCAAAAGTCTTTCCATCTCTTTCTGTGTGCTTGCGTTACACAGATTTGACCTCTGTGGGGGAAAAAAAAGTCAGTGTTGGAAAACGGTGTCAGGGTTGTTTGCATGATTGACACACATTGCAGTACATGGGAGATGTATTATAATGCTACAATTAACTAACTAATAAAACTTTCCAAAGGTAAGAATAAAGTTGGATTTTAAATGGATTTGAGGAGTCGGTAGGGCTATTTAAGAGTGATTAGCCTTGGAAGTATCGTTTTCATTCTGCGGTACAGAATTACATTTCTGTATTTAAACAAGACTCAGCTGAGATACCATTTACCAAGGCAGATGCATAGAATAAGATTGCTTATACCAGTTATCCCTGAGGCCTCAATTTAAAAACAGTTTTCTCATATTAAAGTACGAGGGCCTGATGATAAGAGCTGTCATGTCTTAGCTGGGTACCCTGTGTTATGAAGACTATAGTCTTAAACAAAAAGCTCTCCTTCTTTGATCTTGCTTCTTTGCAAGATCCACTGTTTCTTTGTATTCTTTCTTGTATGTAACTATCTCTGGTGATGCTGCTTCAAATCATCTGAGATGTACTTGGTCGTCTGGGGAGGTTTCACTCACTTGCTTTTGATGGGGGAAGTCCTCAACCTATCTGTTTTTCTGTCTATACTTTTTTCTTCCCAACTCTTCCTTTTGTTTCTACTCTTACCCACTTCTATTTTCATCCCTTAGCCTCTCTTCATTTCTTTTTCGTCCACCCAGCATTTGCAGTGTTAGTCAGCTTGCCCTACTCTTTCTATTTCTGATTCTTCCTCCGTATCTAGATCTCACATCCAATTCAGCATGAGCCCCTCTATGCTGGAGGGCCTGCGCAGTCTGCAAAGGTAACTGGTAAAACATTGAGAATCAATGAATAAATGAGCAGAGGTCCATATTGCATTGGGCTCAAGAAGCGAGAGTGTTTAGTGGCAGTTTTGACCAATGTAAATTTAAGATACAAAGTCACAAGAAACATGGAGTTCCTGGGGGAAAGTGGAGCAGTTGTATCTCTCTTTTTTAGGAAGGAAATTTGCCTTAATTTCCTAGGAATGGCTGCAGTACGCCTCAAATTTTCTGAAAGAGAACAATACTGGTAACTTTAAAAACTCTGTTGCACTGGGGGGCACTTCTTGAAATTTTATCATTCTCTTATAAAATGGAGTTTTCCATTTCTTGAAGAGCGTTGCATCTGGTGTCTGTCCACCATGTTATTTCACCTCCGTGCTTTTGACTTAACGTGACCAAGTTGCCTGAGTGATTGATGGCCAGTGTCTTTGTAATGAAGGTTAAGTTGTCACTTTCTTATAATGCATGTCTATGATCTCATAAACCAGTGAAGACTCTATTTTTTCCCTCCCTAGTCCTCCTTTCCGCCCACTGATGCTTTCCAGCCTTCTTCCCTGGAAGGAGGTTGTTCCAACTTTTTAAGTCTAAGTTCAATAGATTTAAAATCATGTAAGGTTATAGACAGATAACTGTATTCTGAAAACGGTTGTATTGTGTAAATAAGAAGTTATCTGTGTCAGTCTGTCTTGACTTTCCATTGGCATCTCCGTTGCTGGCAGTTAATGGCCTTTCATATCCGCTGCTGAGCAGCTGGTGGGAGTGCACCATAACCTTCATCAGCCAAAATTTCTGGGAGCTACTTCACTGCCCTTAAGAATCAGTTCTTTGTTAGTTTAACTCACGTATGTTAGGAAATAAGTTAAAATGAGCAGCTCCATTCAAGCAGGCAGATTGAGCACTGCTTAGAAGCAAACCGGTATTGTTAACATCTTCTATCACAGTTGGACCCAAAATCTGTCTGCAAGCAGCTACCCCAATATCTGAGTAACTTCCCTGAAAGAGTTTGGAAAGGTTTTTTTTTAGGTTGGTTTGGTTTGTTTAGTGGGAGGTTGTAAGTGTGAGAAAGATTTCGGGCTTTTGTCCATCTGCTTGGCAGGAATTTTAAAACAGCTTCTTCTCAGAAAGATGGAAAGTTTCTACACATTTGTATGGATAGCTTTTGTAGATTACCTCTGTTATGTTGGCTGGCTTCTCATTGTGCTTCAGTTTTCAACTTTCAGTTACCCTTGTTATTGTTGTGTTTGGAGAAGATTAAAAGAAAAATGGTAGTTTTGGGGGAATATTTTTAGGAAGTTCTCTGTGTTTTCATTTTCCAGCTAAACAGCAAGTTGAACCCTTTTTCTTGATTATTCAGTTTCTCAGAGATTAGTGTTTACATTGAGACCAGTCATTTAATTATAGAAAATTAATAGTTACGAATGGTTTAAATACATAAGAATAGGGCTCTACAGTAGTGCAGTGTTTTGGGTTATTCCTTTTAACCTTAATTATAGGCATGTTTATTAAGCTTATTGTAATTTGTGTCAGAACTAATCAAGTGTATTTGTTTGCTGTTTGAGTTAGCTACTTCCTGAAATTTGACCTGAACAACCAAAGTGCAAACTAGGAATCTGTAAATTTTTGCTTTTCTGTTGCAGATTAGAATGGTAATTGCAGATTGTTGTTGTTATAAAAAAAAGTAGCTCCCAGCTAATATACTTGATTTGTCAAAAATGAATTTTGTAGCAGAATTGTATCCCCAAAAAATTAGTATGAGAAATCCAGGTGCTGATAAGTTTAAAGCATTTGAAAACTTTTGCTTTTGGAGGGAGGGAGACTGATTTTATTTCTATTTTAAAAAGCAGAACAGTGCTGGAAATGTTTTACTGGGTTATTTGGTAAACAATTTTTGTTTGCTTTATGAAAGACAGTAGGATTCAAGTTGCCAGCATAAAGGATATTCAGTAGCGGGACTGCTATTGTTTGAGGTCCACTTTTATCTCTAAATGTTAGAATGTAACTGGTTACATTGGGAGTCATGGCTGACTTAAATGTCTAACGCACAGCTCTTTCTTTTCCTTTATCTTTTTTATTTTTTTTCTTTTCTGTTTTTTCCCCCCCTCTGTTTCTTTGTTTTCTTTTTTTTTTTCTTTTTTTTTTTCCCCTTCCCCTGTTTCCTTAAGGATTTGCAGCACTTGCAGCATCTTCAGCAGCAGAATCTCAACCTGCAACAGTTTGTGTTGGTGCATCCAACAACCAACTTGCAGCCAGCACAGTTCATCATCTCACAAACACCGCAGGGGCAGCAGGGTAAGTGCTCCTTGCCAGAAGAGAAAAATCATACATAGCTTTTTAGAGAAGGTGAAGCTGAGGTGGCTTATACACCTTCACCAACTGTTGGTATTCCGTAGGAGAAATAACTGTGTTGCAATTAGGAGACTCTTAACAGGTTGTTCTTTTCTGGGTGTTAGACCCAAGCCTTGTCAAAGTGTATATAGCTCACTTCTCAAGGAGGATCAATCCAGAGATCATGACACAGGAACATTTGTTAACAGCAAGGCCTCTTGGGAAATACTGCAGCATCTGAATTTCTGGGTCAGGCTCTCAGGAAGGAAGCCTACTGGGAAGAGAAATTGGAGAAAACGACTTAGCAGAACTCAAAGGCGGAATCCTAGGAGGAAGCCTGGAGGGTGTGTGGGCTGTCTGGATTAGGTCTGTGCTAAAAGGACTAAAAAAAATCTAAGTCTGGAAAAAGATTACAAAATCAGGAGTCCTTGTGGGAGACTAGAAAAGTCCTTAAGCCTGAAGAGAGTACACTGAATTTTATCATACACTGAAATAATAGTTACACTGTGGGAAGAGAGCTAGAGTGCTTGATTTTGTATAACAACTTTTAGAAATAATATTTTGGTGATATACTGGGTATGGCTTTCATGCCAAAGGCAAACCAAGTAGTAGGTGGTAGTGTGCCAGACTGGTAATGGTATTGTGCAGGAAGAAATGCATTTAAGTTGAAATACATCACAGTACTAATTGCACCCCGTTTGCTGATGGGCGCAGAAAACTGCATTTAGGCATGGCCTCCTGTGCTGATGTACTCCAGTGGTCTTTTTCCCTCTTCTACATGAACTCTACGGAGTTGTTCAGGTCTGGTAATCCAAGGATTCTGTCTCAGAAGGCAAATCCTGTTATGCTTGAAGAGGCCTCCAGAGCCTGGCTGTCCCGTAAAGCAGCTCTTTGCACCTGATTTTCCTCTGTTCCTTTCAATTTTTTCATGCATCATTCCTTCTTATATACTGTGGCTTGGATAGAACTGGCCTTCCATTATGCTGAAGCTCTCTCACTGTCTGAATGCTCTCATGTTTGAATAAAGGGTTAGTCAAAATTAACTTTCTTTTAATGGGACTTGATTTAGAAGGGCTTTTCATACCAGCACTGGTAGAAAATGGTTAACAGACTATTCATGGAGGCATTTAGTAATACACTGGTTTCTTAAAATGAAGCTGAATTTACAAGCTTAACATATTCTTCTAGAAGAAATCAAATGTCACTAAAATTTATTTCCAAGATTCTTTAAAATAGGCTTTTTTAAAAAAATAAATTATTTTAAGGAAACAGTAATCATAAAAGCATTGTTTTGAAAAACTCACTAGCACTAATGTCTGCCTACATTTTTCAGCTAACTTTACCCGTGTTTCTAAAATATCTCTGAAGGTGCTTCACAAGAAAGGAAACCAACAGAAGCAAATTATATTCCTCTCTCAAAATGAATTGTTTGCATTATAGAAAGGAAGGAAAGGAAAGAAAGGAAATCTGTTTGTTTCTTTAAAATCTTCTGAAGTAGAATAACTACCAGAAGAAGTTTTCATGGTACCTTTTCCAGAGGCCATCTCTGAAAATTATTTCTTCATTGCAATTTAAGACCTGCATATTGCTGTCATCAGTGATGCAGTGTGTGTAGAAGCACCATGTTTTACCAGTAATGTACAGCCTGGACAACTGAATAGCTCAAAAATGTAGGAAGATTATAGTCTGTGTTCTGACTTTAGGCCATTAGTGTGTGACAACCTTCCAACTGAAAAGCTTAAATAGATTTCGTTTTCTTCATAAGCACTCAATGATAAAGCAACATGTATGTCATAATACCCCTTATCTCACTTTTTGATACAGCTTTTTGCAATATTTCATGGTTACTTTTCGAAGATCTCAAACAGTATGTTATTATTTATGAGAAAGATTGAGAAAGTACGTGTTTTTATTTTGTTATTTGCTGTTGCAGCTGACTTTTCCATGTCATTCTTGTCCTATTGCTCCATTAATCAACTTCATAAAACAATAAGTATTCTGAAGAAACTAGCATAGAGCTTTCTTTAAAACCAACAGCATTTGGATTTTTTTGGATGCCTCATTGATACTGCACACAGCTTTATATATATGTATGCATTCAGTAACTAAGATGAAAATTCAGATTTGTTTATAGATTTTTTTTTCTTCTCTCTGGAAGAGATCTATTGCTTTAGAGATGACACTACATCTTTTGTAGGTGCCATGTAGTCATATAAATGAGAAACATTGTTTTTAATACAAGGGAATAGTTATGAGGGAAAGCAGTGAAGCAAAATTGCACAAGGCCTGTAAACATTGGGTAGAGAAAAACTTCTTTTACTTGAAGAGGTGATGGGATACAGACTAATGCAATCATATTTAGATTCTTGGAAGGGGTTGAAAGTCATGGTGTAGATCCCAACTTCTGAAAAATTTTAGAAAATTTAATACCTAAAATATTAAATCAAAAGTCACAATGTTATTCTGCTGTCTTTCTGCGATACACATTATAGATCACAGTAGCAGATGTGAAATTCTCTCTGTAAATCCACTACCATATGCCTAATGTAGTTATCTTCCTTTTCCACATGATTTCTGATTACTCAGTAGCTTGTGTAAAACAAATTGTAAAGTTCCTGTTTTTCGTGGCTTGTAATAGGTAACATCGGAACTGAGGGAATTGTTTCAGGCCTCAGCAGATATGCAGAAGTCTGAATGGAAATAGAAATTTGGAACAATTTCTCATTTGGAGCAATTATTGTCCCGATATTTTTGTTAAAGTTACAAGCAGGAGCGTAGCACCTTGTACAGTCTTTATACCTCTTTTATCTGTTCGTGTATCTAGTAGATCTATCTCTAGAACAATCAATTCAACATCCTTTACTGCAATTATAGCAGCTTCTTAAAAATATTACCCTCATCAGATGACCATTTGTATTTCTACTTGGAAGATATTGCCAATAAAAATCATATCAGTAAAAATCTGAATGGAGAGGGGAAATGGTACTGCATTTCATTTAAATTAATCTTGCAAACAGAGGTTGTTAAGATCTGAGAAAAGACTGCATCATTGTCAAGGAGGTTTAGAAACAGTACTTATAAAGTCCAGAAAGATGTGGAGGACAAGCTACTAATTAGCATAAAACATTGTAACTGGGCCTACCTATTCTCAAGTTGTTGCTGTTTATTATTAAAGACCTTGTTTATGATTTCATTTTTTAATTGTAAAAACACCTGAAAGGATGATAGCAGGCCAAATCCAGTCCTGTTCTCTTCTTGCAAACTTGTCCTACAGACTTTGAGTCGTCACTTGTATCATTAAAAAAACCCAAAGCACAACCCAAACCCAAAACATCTCACATTTTAAAAAGGGTATAACAAATGTTAAACCTTGGTACCAACCCTGTTAGCCTCTGGTATCGTGAAGCACAGTGCAGCTCCCTCACCCAGTGTGAGGATGGAGGAAGATGCCTGAAGTTGCCTATGTTTCTCAGGTGCATCAAATTTGTAACAGATGAGTATTCATCTTGTCTGAGAGTGTACACCTGCACTACCCTCCTCCTCATATTGTTAATAATAGGCTATGTGATCTAGGTGAAAGTGCTTTAGTTGCTATAATATGCAGATGAGGAGACCCAGCTCTTCATTTTCAAGCAACTCTAAATGACAGCATATTTGCTGACGCAGCAGTTGAATATGATGTATCTGACTCAAACTCATTCCCCAAATAAGAGGGCAAAGCTTGAAGTGGAATGAGGAAGAACTTGGGAGAGGTGATTTAAATGGTGACTTTTTCCCTCTGCTGCCAATACTGCTGCCAATACCCGTTAACAAAATATGAATTAAATGCTTAATGCACTGTTGTCTTTGAAATCAAGTCTTTGCTTCTTATTATCCAAAGAGCATCAACAGGTAAAAATGTTGACTATCATTGAAGTAGTGTGGCAGCACCTTTCTATAGATCACTGAACTGGTACTCTTCAAAACTGCAGTTCACCGACTTTAGCACATTTGCATTGTGGTCTGGATATTCCAAAAGGTACAACAGCTTAAAATCTCAGTGGAAAAGATTTGTAGGAATGCATAGCTTAGTACTTTCTGTCTTGGGTTGGATTCCAGTATAATTCCGGCTACAAGTCCCCATTTTGGAAGATCTGGATTTCATAAAATGAGGTACGCCAAAGTGCCTACAAGTTTCTTTGCATCAACAGTGATCAACAAAGGGCACTGTGTGTAATATGTGGCATGACACCCTTCCTTCTTCCCTTTCAATTGTTTTCCTGTTAATCAAATTACAACTTTGTAATGGCTTTGTCTTGCAAGCTAACTTGCAGGATGTGTCTGTGAGAAGATGAACAGCTTTGGCAGAGAAAAAGCAGTCAAGTTCTTAGATGAAAAAGTTCACTCTTTTGGGAGATCATTAAGGGATGAATTATGTGTTTTGCTCCTGAGCCAACCTTTTAAAAATTATGCTGAAAAAATCTGCACTTGAATGTTTTGTTTTATCGCTTGTTTAATTTTAGATGATAAGAACTGAACCATGAATCAGTCCTTGGTGACTTCTGGCTGGCAGGAGATGTTTTTTGGCTTGGGCTATTATTCATGCTACTCATAGACATTACAGGAAAAGTCCTGGGTGATGCAAGATATATTTACTTTATGAAAAAAAAAATTAAATACCTCTAAAGCATCATATGTTTCCATAAATCCTTATCTACCTCCATGCAGTCATACCTCTGGAATGTCATGTAGGTGATTTGAATGCTTTATTTAATGCAGTAATACCACTGGGATCTTAGAACCCAAAGCAAAGGGTTACGGATACTACCTTTGTAAATTTAAGTATGCAGGTACAATATTAGTTTTAACAGGTTGAAAAAATCGTATTAGGTTGGAAGGTATCTCTAAAGGCCATGTAGTATTGCTCAAGTCCAGTTACAGCAGAGTGCTCAGCACCTTGGCCAGCTGAGTTTGAACATCTCCAAGGATGGAGATTCTGCAACCTCTTTGAGTACCTGCCCCATAGTTGATCATTCTCATAGTTTAAACAAAAATAGTTTTCTGTATATCTACTTGAAGTTTTCCGTGTTCCAACTTTATGTCTGTTGCATCTCATTACTGTGCACTCTTAAGAAGACACCATTTCTGCGTTGAAGACAGCAACAGTACCTCATCTTAGTCTTATAAGACTGAACAAATCAGCTCTCTTCTCACATTCCTCCCACATTCCATGGGTGTTCCAGCCTGTTAGCCAGAATGTCATTGTGTCTTGTAGTGGGAAACCCAAGGCTGATCACCGTACTCCAGGTGTGGAGAGGGAGAAGCACAGCCTTGGACCTGCTGGCTGCACTCTTGCAATTACAGCCCAGGATGTGGCTGGCTGTCTATTGTAAGGGCACACTGCTGGCTCATGTTAATTTAATTGTCCTCCAGGACCCCCAGGTCTTTTTTTCTGTGAAAGTGCTTTCTAGCCAGCCAGTACCCACCCTGTATTGCTGCACAGGGCTGTTCCAGCCCCCATGCAGGATGTTGCATTTCCCTGCATTGATCTTCATGAGGTTCCGTTTGTCCAATCTGTCTAGGCTCTGACTTATGGCCTGTTGACCACTCTCCCTCTATTTGGTGTTGTCCAAAAACTTACTGAGAGTGTTGTGTCACATCAGCCTTAGTGGTAATAAAGATATTTAAACAGTGTTGGTGCACTATGAGTCCCTGAGGAAACAGCAGAGTTTGAAACGCCAACATCTCAGCAGTTGACCAAAAGGTGCAGTTTTGGATTTATACTGTATTTAAGAGGCTGTGCTATGTGCCCTATAAGTTAAGTCACTGAAGTTATATTGGACTGAAGTGCGGACCAATAGTTTCCTCTCAGGAAAAAAAGTGAAAGTGAAGCTTAGACTAGTACAAGTCACATCTGAAAAGAGCAAAAACAGCAACTGCAAACCCATGGAAGCCAACAAGACTCCAAAGTACGTGCACAGCAGCTTTCTGAAAAGACTGTGTGGAAGAGATTCATACTTTGCCAAAGCAGTCCAGCTGCTTTCCCTATCCCCTGCTCATTGCTTCTGTCAGCGGCAGGTTGTTCTTTCTCTAGTTTCTGCCTGAGAAGCCATGTATCAGTATTTCTTAAATAGGCTAAAATGATGTAAAAACTGACTGGATTAAACATGTTCAGAATATTTTATACTGTTCTTCAGTGATAGTTACTTTGTAATTTAGGAGTGAGAATAAAATTAGGAAGAGTGTAGTCGTCGTGTGCTCTTCTGAAAAGTGTTATTGCCGAAAAAACATCTTCTGGGATTTCTTTGAGGACAAAAACTCACAAAAGGACAGTCCTAATTACTCTGATTACAGTCATATGATGAGTCAGTAACTTGTGATTAATGGTGTTACCAGTGGGTTAGAGGTCAGATGTGGTCACTGTCAGCTGCCTATTTTTTGTTTCATTGTTAGTCAGCCTCTCCATAGTGTCGGTGTGATGTCTTGCCCCTTTCTGCTTCAAGTTGTCAGTAAACTTCACTGTCACTAAATGAAGGTCAAAACCTCTTCCCTTAGAGGTGACTGTTCACTAATTAATATTTAGATTTGGGTAGCTGAAATAATCTTTTAAGTGAACAAATATTTGCATTGTAAAATGCACTGTGTAACTGTAGTGGGTAGCTGTCTTGGAAGTTCCTTAAGCTGATCTGTTCCCTCGCTGTGGCTTTTCAAAAACACAGCTGGAACATGTTGATTATGTGGTGCAAAGCAAATTTACATAGTTGTCTGTGCTGTGCTATTATGTTACATAAGCAGCTGGCTTTATTCTGTAGATCTTGAGCATTTCGACAGGGACACATTCTATTTAAAATACATATTCAACACTTCATTAAAAAAATAAAAGTAACAGTAATATGACTGTCAGAAGACAAATTCTTCTGTAGCTGGTATCCCTTATTGAGGATATATTTCTCCTCCCTTCCTACCCATGGCAGTCCATGTCTTCGTGTCTCCTATGACCTTAGCCTCACATAAACCATTCAGTTTCTCTCTTGCTATTTATCAAGTCCTAAATTCCTGTGCCCCATACCTGTATTCTGTAGCTGGTCATGAGTGATGTGTTGTGATTGATTGGCCGGCTGATGAGCCAGAACAGACCACACTGAACTCAAATTACAGAATTTAAGTGGTACTTACTTGGTATTCTGTGCTCTGAGTGGCCATAGAGTCCATCTGTTGTTGTCATGCCATCATCCCCCCTGGTTCTAGGAACCTGGTATACTGAAAATGCCTATTAAGTGTAGATTTAATTAATCAGGTTTTTTAATTATTATAGGGGAAAATGATAGTTGTAGCCAGGAGTTACCTAACAGCAATAAAATTCACAATAAAATTGAAGGACTTGACTGACCTTAGGTATATTTTTGTTAAGATCCTTACCCCTTAAAAATGTATAAATGTTAGTATTGTAAGTGCAAACCCCACACACACCCCCAACAATGAGATGACTTTGAGTTAAAATCTGTAGATGCGATGATGTGTCTCAGTTTCCTGAAAAATACAGCAAAGCATAGAAATAGCCGACGGTAAGAGAATTTAGATTTAGAAGGACAGCATATTGTGTATATTGGTTGCATCAGTCCCAACTGTTCTGTAATGTTGCCACCTTTCCATAGTAGCAGGAGTTTTCATACGTACAGTGTAATGTTCATTCTATTTGTGCAGTTTAAGTAGTGTTCAGTATCTTTTTTAAGCTTTAAGTTCTGATTCTTTTTCTGAAAGATTCCTCCTCAATTTCTGCCAGGAAGAGGTTATCTGAGCTTGTTTTGTCTTTTGGAGCGGTCTGCTTAAGTTTGTCAGAGAAAGTTACCTTCTTGTTAGGCAGCTGGCATGGGGCAATACAGAAGGGTGATCAGGGAGCCAAATTTGTAATTTTGGGTAATACTCAGTTGTTGGATTTGATCTGATTAGTGTTCAGTTGTTTATTTTTATATGGCTCCCTAATTCTTGGTCAACTTTTGGTTCCAGGAAGAGGTTTACATGAAATCTGCAAACTAAAAGGGGCAATAAATGATTCCTGCACACAGAACTGGGCTAACTAGATCTTTGCAAACTCTTCGTGCAGAGGAGACTAGTATAGACTTCTGTCTTGTACCTTCTGTCACTATATATATATTTTGGGAAAATGCAAGGGGATTTTGCACTGAGAAGTCCAAAGTCTGAAAATACCTGTGCAGGGATGAAATGAAGGCTTGAATCTCTAATTTTTTGTAACTTTCATTATTTGTCAAGAGCCTTATTTCATCTCAATTTCATGTTTTGGTCTTTTTAAATGACAGACCAAACCCACCATTTTCTCTCTTCCAGGTCTCCTGCAAGCGCAGAATCTCTTAACGCAACTACCTCAGCAAAGCCAAGCCAACCTCCTGCAGTCTCAGCCAAGCATCACCCTTGCCTCGCAGGTCTGGCTTATTTCTACAATTCATGGGATGCTTTGAGGGGGTTTAAACTGTTGCAAGTGAATGGACCCTTTGTATTAGTTACTGGGATAGATATCGTAGCTATAACAGTGAGTTTGTCTTTCTAGGTAGATTAGGTGTAGAGCTGAAGTATTGACAACTTCAGTTTTGTGGTTCCCATCCTAAAATGCATCTTTTCATGCATTCAACATTCTAAATTTTTATTTTTAGCTGAAAATTGCCATGACTGATATCTTGTGCTAATGACACTAGAGCATTATTTGATTTCTTGTAAGGGTTTCTTGGTCAATCTCCAAATTTGTGAAATTCAGAGGAGCAAGGTGTGAGCTACCTAAAAAGCTTGAAAAGAGGATGACTTGCAAGTATCTTTTTTTGCTAAAGATTGCAGGGGTAATCTATCTTTATTATAGCCTGCTTGTTTTGCTATTATTGCTAAGTCATTGCCAAGTCATTGCTGGTCTTATTTTTTATCTTCTGTGAAAGTGAAGAGAGTGTTAGAAATGCATGAAAATATTCTGTTAGATATATGTTAAAATATTAAAACTCTACAATTAAGCTTTCAGACTGTAAGAAAAGCAATTTTAAGGTTGCACGTGCCTGCAAATTTAATTCTGCTTCACTCTGGGTTTTACTGCGCAGTTTAGTTGCCTGACTGCATGCTGTTTCTCAAATACCATGTAATACACGGTATCTTCCTGCCAACTTGGTTACATACCAGAATTTTTTAGCCTGTAATAAGATGCCTGCGACTATCAGGGTCTTAGAAAACTACATTTTCTATTATACCACCTATAGTATTTTTCACACACCATGTGGAAAATGGCATTTTCTCACCTCTGTAGTTCATACCTCAGTTAGCAGCATGACTCCCTGCTAAAGATTATACTTGGATTTAAAAAGGTATCAAAACTGCAAAGAGAAGATAAATTATATAAAGATGGTGCAGTCAGTAAGGACATGCTGCGGTAGTTACCATTACATTTAATGTGAATTAAAAAAAATATTAAAAACCTTTATAGTATGACATATATGTGTGCAATCCTAGAAAGATCATATATGATCACATTATTTCTCAGGTAATGGAATTCTAGATTCTGACCTCCCTCTACCATCTGCTGTGCACTGCAAAATACTGCACTAGCCCATGAGAAATACATAAGGAGCTACGTAAAGACTCAGCCATATGTTGGCCATTTCTTTTAGAACAACAGTTTCTGGACCTTTACATAGATTTTGCATAGTAATGTTGTGTTGCATAGACTTGAGGCTGTTCGTATTTGCCTGGAAGGAGTCTGTAGTTCCAGAACTGGGCATAGAATGTAAAAGTCACCTTTACTTAACTGCCTCAGCTGAAATGAATAGAATTTAACTAGAGCAAACTATTTGTCTCTGCATTTCAGTTCATCTATGGCATGTAAGAAAGTAGAGTTATGCACTTAAAACACATTTCCAATGTTCATGTTGCACAGAAAGCTTGAATTGTGCGATACCAGATCTTAGTATATTTTGTTCACCTGTGAATATTTTCCGTGATGGTCAGATTTTTCAGCAAAATACTCTAGTATGCCAGTGTTCAGGAATAGTGAACCTCATGTGGGTTTCCTGGAAAATTAACCTTTCATATAGAAGAAAAATGTGACCAAAAAGACTTTATTTTCTGCAGATTGCTTTTGCATAATTTCTTGTATCACCAGTAAATTAATTCTTACTGTTGCAAGTATCAACAGAAGAGTTAGATGTAGATCTATTTTTTTCTCACTGGAGGAGTTGAGTCAGTCAGAAGAGATGGCGTTATAGAAAATGTGCCGTGTTTGCTGCACCTGTATGTGCTCACTGTTCCAAGATTAAATAGGAGGCTTGAATCTTTTGGGCTGATGACAATCTGCCACCTTGCGCAAGCAGTAAATTCAATTTTAAAATGATTAAGAGGGGATGAATGCCAGACTCTCTATAAATGATAGAACTATATCAAGTAAGAGTGTTCAGCCGTTCTTTAGGCAGCTTGTTGTTGGTTATCTGCAGCATGTTGTTGGTTGTGTGCTGCATTGAACATCTCTTACTTTTCTTTAATTGGTTCTGACAGAGCCTTTTAAAGGCTGTCATACTAATACAGTTTTCCAGATTGTGATTGCTCATTCTTGAGAGCAATGTAAATAAATTGGAGGAACTTTTAGATTGCTGGAAATGTCAGATTCATGGATCTTTCTCACAGAAACCCGACATACCTTCTTGGAATTTAATTTTTGCTGATTATTCTTTTTAGTCTGATTTTAATCTTTTCCTTGGTATCTTAATAGCCAGCAACCCCAACACGCACAATAGCAGCGACCCCCAGTCAGCCACTTCCACAGAGCCAGTCAACACCAAAGCGAATCGACACTCCCAACTTGGAGGAGCCCAGTGACCTTGAGGAGCTTGAGCAGTTTGCCAAGACTTTCAAACAAAGACGGATCAAACTTGGATTCACTCAGGTGAGACTGCGTACCTTAGTGTCTGCCAGTGTGGAATCTGAGGTCTCATCTTTCAAGTCTGGAGGGAGACTACAATTCCACCTTTTCCTAGGAGAACCTTCTTAAATAGGGTTATGCTCTGGCCTTTATGTAGGGGATTTCTAAGAAATAACAGAAAAAGCCATACATCCATCTTACTTCCCTGTTGGTTTTAAAGCGTAGCCATTTTCCCAGCAGGTACATGCATTTGCCAGCTCCAGATGTCATTGCATGTGCACTGTTCATTCTGTGGGATGTCAAATGAATGGGACAAAGCACTTTAAAGCTGCCTTCAGAAGTATAAAGTTCCAAAAAATCACTCAGCAAAATTAACTGCTCTGTGTGTTAAAAAGTATATCATAACTGTAGAGTTGCTTTGGATGTCAGAGGGATTTTATCTCTCGAGTATATTTTCCTATTAAACGTCAGTGATTTCTGTATTTAATGCTTTTGCTGAGGTTCCTAAACAAAACCTGAAAGGACTGTCATCTTTGAAGTTCTCTCCTTACAGAGGTGAACTGGAATTATGGTTTGTTTTGGTTTGCTTAAAAGCTCAGAAATACCCATAGAGCAGAAGAAAAGTAATCTTGAACGTAGTGAAAATGGTTGAATGAGGAGTGCAATTAAAAGTATAAAGTGCATTTATGTCTTCTGTTATTCTGTTGAAGGGAAATGCTGAATGGATCTAAGAGTTCTTATTAATAATCAAAATGAATCTTTTTTCCCCTGCAAAATTAAAATATCTGTCCAGGTAAACAATTAATTTTGGCAGAAGTCTGTGGTAAGCATAGGCATATTTTTGCTAAAAGAAATAGCATGCAAAAATCAAAGTTGGTATTTAAAAGTCTGAGCTCAGAGCAGTCAGTCCAACATATGTGATTTGTTCCCCCCCTCTGGACTAAGTAAATCTATCTAGCTGAAAGTATGTGCTGAAGTCAGATTTATTTTTCTGGCAAAGTCCTAAATGTTTGAAAAATCAGCGTTCATAATGAAAGTTCCTGGCAGCATCTTAATTATAACTCAAGAACAGAATGTTCTTAGTATAATGAAGTGCATTTTACTGGCATGCGTGCCTCCTTCCCTCCCCTCTTTCCACTAGAGGGAGGCACAGAAATTCAAGTGATGGATACACACAAAAGCTAGAATAGAGTAGAACAGAATAGAATAAAATACAATAGCTTCCCTGTAGCCTGACTGAGGAGGTTCATGTAGATCTTTAGTTATTATGTTTAATCTGCCCTGCTGTGAGATGATTATAAAGGTTCAACTAGACTTTTAAAGTTATAGGTTAACCCTTCTTTTATTGACCCCGTTGAGAATTTTTATGGTAAGGACAAATGAACACAACTGCTCAGGCTTACATTTCAGTGTTTGCCTTTGAGCTTAAAAAAGTGAATCTTGAGAAAGTGATAAAATTGCATTTGATCATTCCAATCCTACTCTGAGTTTGTATGTGTATAATTAGGCAGTTCTAATAACGTCTACCTAATTGCATAAATGGATGATAATTAGGGAGCCCTATTACTTTGGTTTCCTATAGTTGGATAAATAGCCTTTCAGTGGATAAAAGAAATTTATTTCCAGTGGTACTGTAAGCTTTTTCAGACTCACGCCACCCCTGCTTTCCAAAAATAATTGTAAGATTTAGTTTGCATTGCAGACTAATCACTTACTGCCTTCTGTTTTGTGAACAATAAAACGTGGTTTGAATTTCAGCAGCTCTGTCTCTTCTGCCACCCTGAAAAGTGGGTGATGGATTTTAATCCTTTTGTTTAATTCTTTTCCTTAAAAATGTCTCTGTCTTTGACATATAGAGACACAATGAGCATACTGCATCTTAGCATCATTGCAGATATGTGACTAATTGGTCAGTACAGATCCAAGCTATGTGAGTGAACGTTTTAGACGATGTTATTTTTAGTCTCTAAAAGGTATGACCTCTGCTAGTCTGTCTGAGCTTCTTAACAGACCAGTACACAGCAGTGCTGTACCTTTTAATCAGTTTCAGTTTAGTACCAGAGCTACAGAATAGATCAGATGTGTGTGCAGTGCCTTTATCCCCTGTTCCATCCATTCTTTCAGTGGCCCGTTCCATCCATTCTTTCAGTGGCCCATTCCAATATCTAAAATTCTCATCCTGGGATGTAAATTCCTCTACCTACAGCTGGAACACTGCCACCTTTTGGCACTGGAAGCTATTGACAAAGAAATGGTTAACTATTCATTTTAAATCAGATGGCAAATGTTAGTAAGAACAACATAAATACCAGAATTAAATTTAGCTGGGGGACTGGAGCAAATTTCATAACTCTTTCCTGCCAAGACATAAATCAACTTATCTCTAAAATGGTTTACATAGCCAGGTTTTCTTCTTCATAAACCCAGTAGAGCATCCATTTTACTTCTCTTGGAATGATTTATGAGTTTTAAAATGCACAGAACCCTGGCATATGGGTAGAGGTATAAATGTGAGTTCCCACGTGTTTCCCCTGATTGAAGGGCGTGCAAACCAATTGTTCTGGTCCTCTTCTAGGAAGGAAATTGTTTTCTTTACGCAACCTGCACAAATTACTAGGCTTACCAAAGGTTGTTTTCTTCCTAGCTTGGACGTGGCCACTCTGCATGCTATTAATATACTTGTATCAAGCTGTGGTTGTGGATCTGATCTAAAAGGAAAGAAAGCAAGCTTTACGCACAGTCAACTAACCCACTTGCAATTAAACTCCACTAACTATGCTTAAGCTTTCCAGTTTCCTCTTCTAGACTTTTTGTACTTTTTTGTGTTAAAAAATAAAAATCTAAATTAAACTACTTAAGACCAAATTGCATACTTAAAAAATAGTTACATTTTTTCAAAGGGGAGCATCTTCCAGCTTTAAAGCAAAACAAGAAAACATTATGGTGTTTTTAATGACCACCAATCAATCAAGAGTAGACTGATCTTTTTATTTTTTTTTTAACAAGACTTTCTAAGTGTGAACTACGTAGATGTATGTATGTGCATGGATATATTAGGATAAGCAGAATGTCTGGTAGCTGGCAAAAACTGAGATTTGAAAGGCAATAACAGATGTAAAGAGATGATCATCTGTCTGTAAATCCTCCTGGATGACTTTTTGGAAGATGGGTAATGGTAGTGAAAACTACAGTTAATCACTGTTTGAAATGGTTCAACTTCTTGTCCGCTTTGAAATGTGTATCTGTGGGGAGAAGTTCAGTTTGAACCTCAGAAGATACTAAAAATTCAGATAAGAATATTTTTGCATCAATTTAAATATGATTTATGTTTGTAGACATCTTTTCAAGAGTGTTTTCAAGGGACTTCAAGAGAGTTTTTTCAAGAGTGTTGAGAACATGAATTCGCTGCATTTCTGCTAATTTGAACTTTTCTTCTTCGATGTGAAATATGCAGATACTTAAATCTGCTCCTAAAGAGCCTCTGGCCTTTACTTATTTTAAAGAACTATGAAAAAATTCCAAGTTAATATTCAGTGAAATGTTCTGCTCAGTGAAAATGCTAAGAACACAAAGCATTCAGAGATTTCCTGGAAAGAGTTACATGGTTAAGCTGACTAAGGTTTGACATTTCTTTACGAGTATTTGCTTTAGCGTGAATCTTGGTAGCACTGAGCAAGTTTCTGTGAAAATGAAATCCCACGCAGCGGTAGAGTCACGGAGAGAACACAAGAATGTGACAGGATTCCTTGCTTTGGAAGTGCCTATGTTAGTGAATCCCTTTTTTCTCTTTCTTTGTCCAGGGTGATGTTGGGCTCGCTATGGGCAAACTCTATGGAAATGACTTCAGCCAAACTACCATCTCTCGCTTTGAAGCCTTGAACCTCAGCTTTAAGAACATGTGCAAGTTAAAGCCACTTCTGGAAAAGTGGCTCAATGATGCAGGTGAATGAGTCTGTGTATTTCTTCACCAGCCTACCAAAATCAGTAGGATTCTGAAAAAAACTGAAAAACTGCTTCGTTTGTGCCCTTATGGTTTCATGAAGCCACCGATCTTTGTAACTGTCCACAACAAAAATAAAGGTGTAGGAATAAGGGTCCATACTTCCTTCTTCATGTGCCTATACACATCCAAAATTGTTCCTATATAAACTTTCAGAATTGTGTTCTGAATAATTGCATGGGGTGAGCTATAATGTGTGTCATGGTTTTCCTTCTTTGTGTATGTTAATGCATATAACTTCTAATCCTCTTCTAGCTTTCTTTTTCAGATGTGTAGTAGCATGGTTTGTTGTTTCAGTAGGCAGAGCTTATTGCATTCGTCTCCTCCCATACCCCTATGTGTATTCTTTTCATCTCTCTCCGGGGATTCATATAAATACCCTCTTTCTCCCCATATCCCCATAGGAAATTTTTGTGGGTTAGATTTTGGGGTTTCCTTCCAGAATTTTGTTTGTGTTTTTTTGTTTTGTTTTGGTTTGTTTTTTTTTTCCTGGGCTGTAAGTTATTCATGATACTAGTGTTGATAACATTGCTTCCCCCTCCCTGCAGTGAAAGGACCTTGAATGGTGGAGCTAGGTGTTAGGATAGAAAGTGTTTTAAGAGTGCTGTCAGCCATTTTTTTCTTCCAGCTATACAATTGTACATAGTATAGAATTGATGGATCTGCTAAACAGATGGCAAGGATGGTGTGTGCCTTCCTATTTTTACCAAAATGAAGAGAGCTTTATGCTGGTGCCTACAGTATTCTCTGAAGTTTTCAAAGTAATTGATGCAGTGTTGAAAATTTGTCCCGCATTGTCATTCTGTTGTGCTGACAGGGGTTATCTTTAGGGAATTTAGATCTGTGATAGAAAACATAGAGATCTTCACACTGAATGCTCTAGTCCACAAGCCAGTGGTCCCCAAATCTTCCAGCAACACTGGATTAGTCCAGTGCTGCTAGGAATGTCACAGTTTTCTTTTCCTGCTAGCCTGAGGAAATAACTGGATCTTTTAAATAGTGTTGGGGTCCTTCACAGCCTCAAAGTTGGGAACCATTGTCTTTGGCTGTGATTCAATGTCATGAAAGTCTTTGGAAGATTCAGATAACTGAATTTTTAGGTAAAAGGAGCATACTGATGATCCCTTCCATTATATTACATTGGAGAGTTGTAATTGTTATTGTTACTCTTTCAGAGCTCATCTTGTTCTGTGTGGTTTTCAGGATGGATAGGAGTTTCAACACATTTATGGGTGCCATTACTGAAAAAAAAATCATAATAAAAAATCTAGAAAACAATTAACTGAATGTACTTGCCCATTTGAGCCAGCCCAAATGATTTTAGGCATTGTGAACTTTGACACCAGAGTATTACCCACAAACCTCAGTGCAGTGAGGGATCTTCAGCCATAAATAAACATTTTGTTTCAATTCCTTGATGAAACCTGCCTGCTGGTTATTTTACACTTTCTGCTACAAAGTTGGGGTCAAGTGAATTCTCTCTTTGCTATTCCGTGGAACCAAAAAGACAGGATTAGAGGTTGGCAACTAGACACTTAGTAAAGCTGAGGAAGGGGAGCTGCCAACTCTGTGGGCTGTTTGGTAGAACTGCATATTACTGAGTGTCTGTTAAGATCTCCAGAGAAGGGGTTGAACACTGTGAAGCTGACTGTGAACTTCCTCTAACGTATTGCAGAGTGGGTAAAAGAAATTTCAGGCGGCTCAGATTTTTACATAGTTGCCCATGAGTTACAGTTGTGGCTCGTGGCTGTCTGGTTATTAGTTACTGCTTTTGTTTTTTTTATTTAAGCTCTGGCTTGCAGTGAATGAGTGTGGGGTGGAATGAGTAAGGGGAGACCATCTTTATATAGGTATGATGATACTGTGATAGCATACAGGAGCAGAGAGCGCCCTCTAGGCTTACTTGTAACTTCTAATTTTCAAGTATATATTGTAATTTATAGGTACAATGATTAATGCATGTGATCTTCAGAAACCTACATATCTGGAATAGATACAAAGTCGGTTTTAACATACCTTGCACAGATAAAGAACACTTGCATTAGACTGCACTGCATTCAAATAAAATCTCCTGATTTATGCTTCTTTATTTTTTCAGAAAACCTCTCATCTGATTCAACTCTCTCCAGCCCAAGTGCCCTGAATTCTCAAGGGCAAGGGATTGAAGGCTTGAACCGTAGGAGGAAGAAACGCACCAGCATAGAGACCAACATACGTGTGGCCTTAGAGAAGAGTTTCCTGGAGGTCAGTGATCCTGTTGCTCTGCTCAGCCTATACATAAATGAAGAAACTTAGCTTTACACTCATATCTGTTAGCAGTGAACCCATTACTGTGCTATTTAGGAAAGTGTTTGTACTAAACAAGGTGAATACAAAGGCTTTGCCATGAAGCACGCATCAATGTCTACTTCACTTTAACAACAACAAAACAAAACCAAGAAAACCTCAAAACCCCTCAAAAAAACTTATTGGTTCTTGCTGTTCACTGACATTTTGATTTCACGTTCCAAGATACTGAGTCATAGATCTAAGGATGGTATTCTGCTCATCAAAGAGAAGAAAAAAAGATTACCCTTTCTGAGGATGGTTAAATGGGTGACAGTCTAAATATACATGATGTGAGGTTTTTAGCTGGCCTTACGTTACTTTTGGTAGGTACTTTGTGCAGTTGTATGGGCGGAGCCTCTGTGAGTAATCTTCAGTCTCCCTGTCTTTCATTATAGGTCTAGACAACTTGGGGTTCATTTGGCTATTGCTATAGTTAATCTTTCCTATTCCTTTTTGAGAGATACTGAAAGAAAGTCTAGAATTCCTTTGAATGATCAGCTCATAAGACAGATTCCTTTTTGCAAAAAGAAGCATGTGAACTTAATCTTCATCACCCGTCTTTGAAGAACACAGCTTAATGTTGGTAGAAATGTTCCTGTACATGGAAGGATGGAGGACTACCTCTACTGTCCCACTGACCAGATTCTGCATATAAATCCAGATTTCTGCCTAGTGAAGAAAAAACTATAATATAAAACTGCAGAAGGTAGTTTCACAGCTTTTCAAGTACCATTTTCTTTTCTCAGAACCAAAAGCCTACCTCGGATGAGATCACCATGATAGCTGACCAGCTAAACATGGAGAAGGAGGTGATCCGTGTTTGGTTCTGTAACCGGCGCCAGAAGGAGAAAAGGATCAACCCACCCAGCAGTGGTGGAACCAGCAGCTCGCCCATCAAAGCAATTTTCCCTTGCCCAACCTCACTGGTAAGAATCAAGAAACTGTTCACAAAAATCACTGAAAGAGATTGTTCTGTGCTCACTGTGGAAGTAGCACACGCTACACCTTTGTACAGCAGACTTGTTCTCAGAAATTTGTGGTTTACTGGCATTTTAAATACCTTACTTGCGTACTGTCTGAGAGGGATAATGCTTACAAACTAGTCACTAGTTGGGCCTTCAGTTTGGGTGCTTTATTTAGTCAGTTTGTGAGTAAATAATCTGACTAGCAAATTTCCAGTTTATATCTGGACTTTCTGTCTTGTTCAAACGCTTTGTAAAATAATAGTAATAAAAAAATGTTTAACAGCTGTACTCCTCCTCTTTTATTTTGTCTGCTCTGATAAGTAGATGAGCAGTAATAAAACATATCATTTGGAGACTTAAGTCACACAAATCCAATCATACTGTTGTCATCTTTAGTTAGGAATGATTTATATAAAAAAAAGACGTGGAACAAAGGAGCCACTTAGCTAATACTCATGTAATTAATTTCCCACACTTGTTATTTGCCTCAGGTAAACACAAACTTCATGAAAATAAGAGTAACAAAACACATGCATCAAGGTTCCTTCAGCTCCTTTGCTTCCAATGTCCATGGAGGTCTGTTTTCATAAATAGAAACAGTAGCTATTAGATTTCATAGTAGCTATGCTAATAGGAATGTGGTGGAATTTATGTAGCCTGTAGCTGTCCTTCTGTAGTACTTATTCCACTCTCATCACTGTAGTAGCTAATATCTTCCAATACTTCATTAAACCATTAATTTAGGTGACGTGTCATTCTTTCCCTTCATCCCTGTCTCAGGATGTGTGCATGCAACCCTTAGTTTCAGGAGAAGGGATGTGTTAAATGTACTTAAGTCTTTTTTCCCTTTCCACCCCAGCTGGAAAGCAGTTGCATGCCTTGCCACCAAAGCAAGATTTATGATAGTGTGTTTGAGTAACCATGCAAGTTTACTCGAACTGCAGCTGTTTTCCTACATAAATTTCCCTTTTTTTATAAACTGCCATTGTATGTAAGAAATTGAGGTGTTAACCACAGTCTCCAATTCTTTCAGTGATATTTCACTAAGCATTTCACTCATCATAAGCTCCCCTTAAGACTGACTGTGATACCACTCAAATAGATGTTCCAGCCCTGCTGACCCCAACCTTCACTGGCTATGTGTTTTGTTGATTCCTTACGGCCTTGGTTTAGTAGTTTGGCTGCAAATTAGCCATGTGAAGAACAAAGATGAATTTTCAGTATGGCTGGATAACCGATCTGAGTTGTAGCTTGGCTGCACCAGCGCTAGGGCTCTGAAGCAGGGGGGAATGCTCCTTTTGATGGCAGCCTTCTTTACAATGACAGACTTCAGCCAATGCAAATCACATGGGTTATGTGACCTATTCTAGGTCATTCACTGCCCTGAAATACAGATTGTGACCTTGCCCTTACCTGTTCAGTGCACAGCTGACAGATACAATGTCTGGGCTGCATTAGCGGGAAGTGTACTGTGTGTCTAGCTCTTCTTTGTTTCATGCACTATTTGAGATGGGCAGAAAGCTTTTAGATCTGTCCCAGTTGCCCCAGTCTTGTTTAAAATGCACAAAGCATTTAACTTCCTATAAGAGGATATGCAGCGTGAGAAAGATTTCTCTGATAATGAACTTAAGGTAAGAGAGTGGAAAGGATGAAGATTTTAGTCTGTATCCTTGGCTGTGTTCTCTTGGGCAATTCTAAAGGATTCATTTCTCTCACTGATGTATAACAGCCTTCAGATATTGCTGTTGGACACCATTTCTTGTCCATAAAAAGTCCTTTCTCTCCTTATATGTCATTTTTCCTCATAAGCTAGTTCCTCCAGCCTTAAATCTTCGGTGGTTTTTATCTGTGATGTCTTCAGTGTATTGTAGCTTTCTTGTAATAGGCTGTCCACAAGTAAAATTAGTTAATATCTTTGAATGTTTAAAAATTGAGGTGCCCTTCCTCTGGCACAAGGAAACTTATCAAAGTAGAGTGTATAGTTTGGTTCAGTAAAAGCGAAATGTTTCTCTGTTTATCCATGTAAATACATTACCCGAAATACCTCTGGTAATGCTGGGGCATTGAAATAATTTTATTAGAGCAAGAAATTTGCAACTCAAAAGATGTATAAACAAGAAAAAAAACCCATGCAGAAACGATGTATTTTGTAACTCTTTCTGTAAGGCTGACTCTTTTAAAGCAAAGTGATGTCTTTGGGGGCAGGCAGAGAGGGAGCATTAACTTGCAGTCCCAAGACTGTATGGCCATAATGAATATATCTCCCTTCAAACACTGAATGATTAAGAGTAAAGGTATTGCTGTTAATTAGAGAAGGTAATTAGGATTCCACTGAATCCTAATGTAATGGAATTACAAAAAATCAGTTTATATGCATTTTCCCTCCTGACTTCCTCAGCTGATGACAAGAAGAAAGAAATCCAAGTCTAGTAGCGAACTCTTTTTTTAGTAGTTGAGTAGTTGTATTCTTTTTTTGACCTCCAGGTGGCAACCACGCCAAGCCTTGTGACTAGCAGTCCAGCTACAACCCTGACTGTCAATCCTGTGCTCCCTCTGACCAGTCCTGCTGTAACTAGTCTGTCAGTCACAGGTAAGGCTGATTTCTTTTGTCCCCACATTAACCTCTACCATTTACCTCTTTTAAACTCTTCAAAAGGTCATTCAGTGTTGGTCACTGGTATTCCAGGACATTCTTGTAATTTTTCCTTGTTACTCCACTAGAAAACTTCAGTCTTTGTGACTATTCAGTTGACTTATCTGGGGGTAAAATTACAGGTGATGCTGAAATGAAATACGCTATAATCCATTGCTAGCTTCTAGAGCTCCTCAGCCTCCTGTTGGGAAGTGTGATTTCATTGTAGTCTGAGCTTCTCATTTGGACTCTTGGTGCTTCTTGATCCTACAGAAATGTGTGTTTGTCCCCCTTTCAGTTGGATGTGCGGTTCGGTACAGTTGGGTGGTGGTTTCTGTGTAGTCATATCTGTGTTTTCAACTGACCTAAACAGAATCAATCTTCTAGGCACAACAGAAACCACCTCCAACAACACGGCGACAGTGATTTCAACAGCACCTCCAGCTTCTTCAGCAGTGACATCACCCTCGCTGAGCCCTTCCCCTTCTGCCTCAGCCTCCAATTCAGAGGCATCCAGTGCCAGTGAGACCAGCACAACACAGACAACCTCCACTCCCTTGTCCTCCCCTCTTGGAACCAGCCAGGTGATGGTAACGGCATCAGGGTTGCAAACAGCGGCAGCAGCTGCATTACAAGGAGCTGCACAGTTGCCTGCAAATGCAAGTCTTGCTGCCATGGCTGCTGCAGCAGGACTAAACCCAGGCTTGATGGCATCCTCGCAGTTTGCAGCTGGGTAAGTATGAATTTTTCACATGCTTTTAGGTGAGATGACAGAAGAGGGCAAGAGAATTCTTGGGATAAATTGCTTTTATGTATTGCTATTTTATGGTAGCTCACTTAGTGATACTAGGGTCATTCATCTCAAATTCTGAAGGTTTACTTTTAGATTGTAACTGGCTGTTCCCATCAACATACAAAATGTTGGTTTTGTTTTATGGGTGAAAAAGCTGTATTGTGGCAATGTTGTTATTTGGTAAGTCGTCCGTCCCACTGCAGAGCTTGACTTCAGAGCTGTAACTTACCAGTGCATCATAGAGTCTGTTCTACTAATTGTAAAGCGGAGAGATAACCCAAGCCCACTTCACAACTCTCTATTGACTTCTCCATCATGAGCAAGAAGCTGTAAAAGATGCATCATGATGTATTGTTGCAGTCATGATTTTAAAAATTTTCCTCTGAGAGATGACTATTTGTTTCTTCAATTGCTCTTGATTTACATCTTTTTTATCTGAATTTGGGAGATGATGATAGCTCTTTAGCGAGTGACAGTTTCCCCAAAAGATTTTACAAGAGTATTTTACAGCACATCGTACAGTACAGTATACTTCAGGCATCTCAGTAATAATACAGCTGAAAGGCAATATCTGCTCAAGGCATCATGAAGGAAAAACTAAAATAAACTTAAATTAGCCCTTAATCTCTGGTCTTTCCTCCCTCCCCATCCACTTCCCCATTTTTTAAAATATGATGGTGTGCTTCTGAACAGTGACAACCTTTTCTTAAAAGTAACAATTCTTCCTTTTTCTTCTCCCACGCTCATGCTTCCTGCAGAGGTGCCTTACTCAGCCTCAATCCAGGGACATTAGGTGGTGCTCTCAGCCCGGCCCTGATGAGCAACAGTACGCTGGCAACTATTCAAGGTCAGTAGCGTTCCTTTTAATGCATCTCGCTTATACTGCTTCAGCTTACCTGCTTTGTTTTTCCCTACCAAAAAATGAACAGCAACTCCTCAGCACTGCACATAAATGTTATAGAAGTAAGCATGTTACGGAATTTAAATGTGCAAATACATTTTATGTATCACAGAGGTAAGAGCAGGTACAACCTCGGAAAGGGGATTAGAAATGCCTATGATCTTGTAGTGATTTACAGGAGGCATTTAAGATACTGAATGGGATCTGGAATTTATTTTGTTATCCTCCCCCTGTTGGCATGTACCTCCAGCAGGTTAGAGATTTGCTTTTTATAGCTCTTCCAGCATAAACTTGAGTGGAGTTGCACTGTTTTGAGGTCTGTTAGGAGGGCAGTTCTGAACAAGACTTGATCCTGAGCTCTTGTCCGCATATGTATTTGAAAAGAACCTACAGTGACCTACATCCTAAAGTCCATATGTAAAGCTTTAAATACATAAATCTTTATACAGCAACATAAAGATTTGTTGTGGAAGTGCCACTCAACCAGAAGTTTCCACTGACTTCAGCAAGAGTTGTTCTCAGTTTGTAGTTTGTCAGCTGTAAAAACTAGATAGTGCAAGTGCCTGAAGAGCTAACTAACCTATGTATTCAAATATCCTCTAAACTAGCTTAACAAATCTTGTTTTCAGGGTACAAGGAACTTTACAAAATGGTTCTATCACAGGTAAATTTAGGAGAACATAATCTAAGGCAGACTGAACCCTGTAGACCAGTGAGAACAAGTTGTAACAGTAGTTGTATGACAACATTTCAAATGTTACACTCAAGCTTACATGACCTTCTTTATCTTGTGATAGCTGTCATTTCATGTGAACACTCACCTCAACCCTTTCCAGTACGGGTAGCATGAACAGACAGGTGTTCTGTGGCAGGAAATGTAGTCCAGTATTATAAGTAAAGATCTTAAGAAAGGCATGATGGAATTAGTTTAGGAGCAGATGACAGAGGCATTTTAGTATCTACAAGGCCTTGTCCACTCTTGATAGAGTTGTTCTTCTAAAGAACAGCCTATGATGAGGTGACTGTCATTAGTGATGTAGAGAGCATGCACGTCGGAGAAAGGACAGTGCAGCGACCGGTTGCTTCTAGGCACATTTTGCAATATGGCTTACTGCTAATGTTATCTCCTCCCTGCTCAATTTTCCCTTTTTTAGCTCTTGCATCTGGTGGCTCTCTTCCAATAACATCACTGGATGCAACTGGAAACTTGGTGTTTGCCAATGCCGGCGGTACTCCTAACATCGTAACTGCCCCTCTGTTCCTGAACCCTCAGAACCTTTCTCTGCTCACCAGCAACCCGGTTAGCTTGGTCTCTGCAGCTGCAGCTTCCGCAGGGGCCTCTGGACCAGTCGCCAGCCTTCACGCCACCTCCACCTCAGCCGAGTCCATCCAGAACTCTCTCCTCACGGTGGCCTCTGCGAGCGGGGCCACCTCCACCACCACTACTGCCTCCAAGGCACAGTGAGCCGGGCTGAGCTGTGCTACCAGCAGCCTGTTTCACTGTGTGGTGGGATTGGCTGCCAGCGGGGTTTATAAACTGAAAATGTGATGGGCATCCTCTCGCCGTGTTGCTGGGGACAAGGGAGAGAAGGAAAAATATAAAAAACAAAAACAAAACAGGAAGGATTTAAAGCTGGGACAGACATTTGCCTAATTTTATAATAAACACTGTCTTTTCAGGATCGCTTCATGGATCGGAGAACTTTCTAACCAAAAATGTAAAAAAAACAAAAAACAAACAAAACAAAAAAAAAAAAAAAAACACAAAAAAAGTGAAAGGACTACTTATCATTTCCTGCAGTCACAATGACAAGTTAAGGTGGGTTATCAACTCAAACATAGGAAGGGGATTTCTTCTTTCCTTTCGGTCTAAATATCTTTCTTTTTTAATTATCATTTTATAGGTCTGTTGTACAGGCCATTATGTCATACAAGGTGTTTATAATCGTATCAATCGTGTTGGGGGTTCCTTTCTTAACTGGTACAATTTAGGCAGGCCTGTATTACTGGTGTATCTCTATTATTATTATTATGATTATTATTATTATTTTTATATATATAGTTTGGACGCGTTTGTCTTTTGCTCCTGGATTATTTTCAGCGAGCTCCCACACCATGGGGGGAGGGCGGGAGGGTGGAGAGGAAGAATGGAGCACAAATAGACTTTCTGTCCTAATCTTCTGGGAACGTTCTGAACAGTTTCCTCATCCTTGAATTTGTCTAACAGTTACTTGTAGAGGTCAGAAGAATTTATGTTCATCATTTGCGCAGGAAGCTCAGTGTAGCAGTAGAGATCATTGTGTGCAAACTTCCAGACTGGTCTATGCTTTTTAAGCAGAGGTAGGAATTAGTTCTGAACTGCAGTTCTCCTTCGCTCGATTGTTTAGACAAAATGTCCAAATTCTGCTCTTAATGTTGTGTGCATGACTCCGTTTTGCTTCAGAGTGGGATTTGACCTCCCGAGTCTAGATTGTGTGACATACTGATGGCTCTTCTGTTGGTTTGATTTTGCTGTTAAGAGCATACACAAATATTTATAAAATGTTATCCAAGCTAATTGGCAGTATGCAAAGCAACATTTACAGTCCTAGATTCCCACCAGGCAAATTGGTACAGGATTTCAAAAGATCAGGTTTTCCCTGTTCATAGCAGTATTCCTTTTCTGTTAATTCGAATGCTTCCAACATTGTATTTAGAAAAACTGTCTAGTAAAAAAGTGCTTCTGACTGCAAACCACAGAAGCCAACAGTCTGGGAACAGAAGTTGCCATTGTGTATGCCAACACAGTAGAGCTGACTCTGGGGCTTTGCACATACCTGGGTGATCTCACGTAGTCTCTGAGCTGTGTTGCTGCTAGCTGTGTAAAAATGGCAATAAGCATCTCTGGCCAGAGTGTCAGGGCTTGCCTGCCACTGGAACGATCTTTTCAAGGTTGATTCTGATCTGTGTAGCAATGGATATTTACGTGGATGAGGAAGAGTAACGAACTGTGCAGAAGTTAGATCTGTATATTCTTAAATATACAATCTAGTATCTGAACCAAAAAAAAAAAAGATTTTTAAAAAGACTGGATCACTGCAATGCAGTTCACTTTGAACTTTCCATTCCTGATGGATTTAAAGGTTTCTGCCATGTGTATAAAACTAAATTACTTGTAGCCAGCGAGGGTATTAGAAGAGTCCCTTTCCCCCCACCCCCTTTTCTTTTGTCACCAGAGTGTCCTAAAATAATGAGCTGGTGCAGCTATGTCCATTTTGTTGATGATTCAGGGGGATCCTGGAGAGCTTCTCATCCAAGATCCAGAAGGCAGCAACTTAAAACTCTACATATGCTTTGGTTTGTGACCTGAGCATGTGGCATTTGCATTTGCACTCAAGTGGCAGAACCCCTTACCTTTCCCCCCACCGCCGTGTTTTTGCTCTGTTCATCTCTAACTCTCCACCTTCCTGTTTTACTGAATATTTAAACCAATTATCCCTAAAACATCAAAACTAGTGAACTGCAAGCAGGGAAACTAACAAATGTCCGTCCACCGTTTCTAATGTTTTTTGATTTTTTTATGTTTTATTTTTTTAAAACTAAGCTTGAACCAAAGTCAATTTCTAGCAAGCTGCTGTACTAATGGACTAGTTTGTATAAGTGCAGTTCAGATGCAGAGAGGCGATAGATGCTACTGACAATTTCTTTTTCATTTGTCTTTTGTTTTTTATTAATTTTATATAAAAGTTGCTGCTTGTTTTTAATCTTTTTTTTTTTGGTTGGTTGGTTGGTAATTTGTGTTATCCTTGGGGCAGACTCTTAACTTGATTTTATTTTCTTTTGTTTGATGTGTAAATAGAATGGCAACGTCAGAGGATTGTTAATCCAACAGGTCCCACCCTCATCCCACCAGTATGGATAAATCTAAGTATTTTTGATGTGTCTGTATGACTCCAGGCTGTGCAGGAGACTTTCAGGGCTGTGAATAATACTGCAGAAATGGAAATGGCCCACAGTAATAGCTTCAGAGCAGTAAAAGGTGTAGCTGGGTGAGCTTCAGGGAGGTAGGGAAGAAGAGGAGGAGAAGATGCTGGTACCCACTATGCTGGTCTGGAGGCCATAGCACAGACTACGGTTTCTACCAAAGGAATGCAAGTCCCTGGGACTTGTGTTCAGTGAAGTAAGAGGACGGGGAAATCTGCAGGTATAACATTCATTCCTGACACTGAAAGTTCCCACTTACTTTCATGCCTGTGCAAAAATACGATTTATCAGGAAGCTTTTTTGGTTAAAGGGGGGATACTACCAGTCTTTTCTCTGGTGTATCCTCTACTCCCTAAGGGTTTTGTGGCAGGGTGGGAGGGCATGATCCTTGCATATATCTAGGAAACACAAAGAAAGGTGGGCCTTAAGTCAGCGGAAAATCCTCTCTCCACGGTTTAAAGAGACTGTGCCATTAGCTGTCTGAATGAGTTTTCATGTCCCATTCTTGCTGGTTTGTGGTTGGGAGAGAGTCTTGTTGAGTACATATCTGGAACACTAATGCAGCTTGGATGGTTTATTTATTATAAAAAACTGCTTTTTTTCCTGACTACCTTTGCATTGGTCACATGGCTTTGGTGTGAGCACCTTATACCCCCTTACCCTCCTCCTCTCTACCCCATATCCCTCTCTGGGGCCCAGATTCCAGGGAATTTCTTGGCAAGTCTGTTTCTGAGAGAAACTGGAAACTTGGAGTAGCGACATATCCAGAAGGGGCTTGGTTCTGCTTGCAGAAGCTGACATAGTACCCAAACGGCACATATCCCATAGTGTCCATCACCAGTGTGCTCTGGTGCGTTGTCCTAAAACATGCCAATGACTGACTGTTACTCCTGGAGCCTGCTTGACATCCCTAGAAGTACATTGTCTCATGGATGAGACAAAACCAGTGTGTTTGGGTGTTTAGGTTTAGTCTACCTCCTGTGTTTAGGTGAAAAACAGAAATGAGACTGACAGCAGATATACATCTGCCTGGTTAGAGCAGTTAGGCTTGTTCAGAGCAGGAAAGGCATATGAGATCACATACTACAATTTAGCAGAAGTTTCTTTTGTAAATCGTAATCATGCTGACAGCAGAAACTGATGCATCTGAAAAGAGACAGTAACATTTGTATAGAAACCTAGTAAATAAGATCTGAGATGGTCTGAGTTCATGAGTGTTGAAAACAGAGAATTATTGTCCTAGTGTACACTGGGACCTATGTTGTCGCAGACTTGCTGGCAAACCTGGGACATACGTGTAACAAACAAATTTGATGTTTTCCTCCAATGACACGTAGTCACATCGCTGATTCCGGTATTGGTGGGTTCATATGTTGATCATCTCTCATGTGAGATGCTTTTCTGTTACATGCTCGCTGCCTTAATTCCTTGCTATTCTTTTTAGGGGAAGATTTTCTGTGCAAGTGTTCATTTCTAAACAGTCTTCTAGCTGTTTGCTGGTACATTTACTCCCATATTTGATTTGTCAGCCAGGACCAGAAGGAATTTCAGAGTGTGTTAGGAAAGGATAATAGCAGCTCTTTCTCAGAGCTCTGTGTCTCTGTATTTAAAGATGTGCGGGTTGCTTTTCATAGTTGTAAACCAAAGGACATAAGCAGGAAAAGAGAAGGTGAAGAACTCTCTCATTATAGTCAAGGACGGTTAGCTCAAAAAACAAGAGATTTACAGAGACACAAATACACAGATATGTCCTGAAGGTCTAGAAGAACAATTTAGAAAATGGCTTCAGGATGGGGTGTTGTAGGCTAGTGATGAATTTTTTTCTGATGTTAGGAAAATATATTCCAGTTAGGAAGACCTAATAGCGGCCTTTCAGTACCTACAGGGGGCCTGCAGGAAGGCTGGGGAGGGTCTGTTTACAAAGGACCTGCAGTGATAGGATGAGGGGCAATGGATTTAAGTTGGAGAAGAGTAGATTTAGATTGAATATTAGGGAAAATTTCTTCACTCTGAGGGTGGTGGAACACTGGAACAGGTTCCCCAGGGAGGTGGTTGAGGCCCCTTCCCTGGAGATATTCCAGGTGAAGCTCGATGAGGCCCTGATGGACAACCTGGTCTAGTTGGGGGTGTCCCTGCAACTGCGAGGAGGTCGGACTAGATGACCTTTGGAGGTCCCTTCCAGCCTGGATGATTCTATGATTCTATATTTTCTTGGATAAAAATTTACTTTACCAAATCATCTTAGAGAGACAAGTAGCTTCTCATGGTCATTAGAATGTTTTGGGACAAACAAAATGGTGTGACCGGTCCAAACTTTCAATGATAGTTGTTTTTTACTAGGAGTTTAAAATGCAGATCAATTTATTGCCATACTAACTTTATTAAGTGTTGCTATTCCTGTTCTGCCTGAAACAGTTAAATAGCGTTTATCCACAGGGCAGGAGTACACCTGTTGGATGTATGCCTGACTGTACACTGCCTAGGGTAAATTGTTACCAAAGGAGTAAGCTTAACCTGCTGCCCCCCACTGGCTTTATGGTTGTCAGTCCTCACATAGCCAACTCAAATTCCTTGATATTTTTGCAAACAATGCATCTTTTTACTTCTCCCTCCCTCCCTTTCCAAATTACTATAGCAATACAGAATTCCAGATAGACACCTTGCAGAGGTTCTGCTCTTTGCAGTTGTTAAATCTCACTCTTGTTGCTGTCTGTGAGTTTTTCTCTTCTCTCCAGTGGGGAGATCCCTAAAATACTTCGAAGATTTTTGACAGAAGAGGTTTTGCCATACAGTTACTGACTCGGTTTCTTAAGGTTTGCAATTTTTTAAGATGATCGTATCTTTTGTTCCATCTTCTGAACAGTTACCTGGCTCCCTTTATGTCAGTGCAAGTAGTTTCAGTGCTTTTGGAGAGATGGAAAGAGGCGATGCCTGTACTTTCATGTCTCCACAGACAAACACACAGAGTAACTTCTGATAATGAACTTGATCTTTTTTTTGAGGCTTCTCTGTCTTCATTGGATATATCTGCCACTTTTCCCAGGACACTCTTAGTGGGTGCCTGCTCTGAGCTTTTACCCCTGTGGGATGCTGTTAGAAGGGTGTTGGGGAGATTGCACTGGAATTACAGGAAGTTTAACTGTGGGAGAAGGGAAGAGACACCATCTAGTTGAGTAGACAAATACGGTCAGGATATAGAACATACCAGGTACCTCTTTTCTGACCAGATTCCTAAAACTGAAGGTACTAGCTGACTTTGTCTTGGGGCTGCTTTCAGCTCTGTGTGCGATACCCTGCTAAGAACCCTCCGTAACTGGAATAATCTGGGCCCCTTCCCTCCTTCCCTCTCCCTCCTTGTTCCTTCCCCCACCTTCCCGCAGCAAAAGGTAGCACCATACAGCTCTGAGAACAATACTTATGGGTAGCAGCTGGCTTCTGGCACCTTCATAAAATACCTCAGCATAGCTTAGCATTGTCGCAGAACTGGTTTTAAACTGAAAAAATCAGAAGAGAAAAGCAAACTTTATAAATAGTGGAGATAATTCTAGCTGTAGAGTTTAGTTGAACTGATGTTTATTATGACTGATAAACATGATTATGCTGTATGTATTTGAGATCCTGTTTATAGGTTACAACTTTATAGGGTTGGGGGGGGGTGGGTGGAGGTTGGGGGCAGAGAAGGGGGGTTGACTGTGTTAGAAGGAAAATGTTTGCTCATGAATTTTTTTCCTTGTATCTGTCTTGCCAAAGGAAACATTTTGTCGCTCCTGGGTTTGGGATTGTTGTTTGGTTGGTTTATCTGTGGTCTAATCTGCAGCACAGCACGTGGTGGCATGCAGGTTACTGATTGGGTTGCTGTTCAGGGTCCTTTCGAGTGTGCGCACATTTCCCTCCCTCTTGGCCTTTCCTTGCCCCTCGCTGGGATCTAAAGATGAGGCAACGTGCATCCATCCAGGAGGCTCGGGGAGAAAAAGGTGACTGTACTGGGTTAGAATCAACCTAGGTGGTGTCAGTCCGTTTCGGTTAGTTGACTTGCTCCAGAGCTGACCTGAGTCCATTGCGTTTAACTTTGGGGAGGGAGAAGAATGGTTGTCGCATCTTAATCTATCTGGGAGAGCAAAAGTGAAACAGGTTCCTTTTATCCCCCTTGTCTTGTTACTGAATGTAGGGCTTGTAGTGCTTGATACTAGGTGGAAAACTTTTTAAACACTTCCTTTTCTAATAGCAATGCTAATCCTGTCTAGACCAAAAACTATGAAAGAAAAAACCAAACTGAGAAGTGAAAGCTAAACCTGCTCCTCACACCTGGCTGGTACGCCAGAAAGGGTGGAAATACTGCCAGACGGTCGTGGGAGGGGAGCCTCGAGGGGTTGTTGGCAAGGGAGCAGGTGGTTCTCCTGGCATACGTCTCGCTGTTGCGGTGGGAGTAGCAGAAGAGCGAGTGGTTATTGACTTGGGAGGGTGGGTGTTGCACCCCCTCCATCCGGACCCCAAGGCTCCCTTCTCATTTCCCTGCAAGGCCGATGGAGTCGGGGAGGAGGAGAGGGCTGTGCGTGGGTGTGTGTGCAAGTGCGTGTGTGCGCCTGGCTGCGTGTAGTGATGGAGGGAGGTGGGTTTCTAAAGGAGCTCGACTCCACTGGGGCGGGAGAATTCCCGGTGGCCTCGTAGGGAACCAAAGGCACTGATTAAGTTGTCAGCTCTGCTGTTCTCAGAGCGGGTAAGAGGAAAAGCTGGGTGGGGTTTTGTTGAGCTTTGGGTCAGTGTCCCTTTCTGAAAGGACCTCATCTCTTGTGGGTACTCCCACCATTTTCTGCATAGAGTTGCTTTGGCTCTGTGAAGACAAACGGCGTGTGGGGCTTGCCCGGTGCTGCAGGTCTTAGGCTGATGTTGGGATACAGTCAGGGAAAACTGTTTCTTTCCTTTGAATGTGGAAGCAGTGTAGTCCAAGGTCAGAGTCTGTTCAACAGCTTTTGCATGTGGTCTTTCTCTTAAGGGAAGGACCTTGAAGACTCCCTTCTTTGCTCCCCAAAGTAGCCTTGTACATGTTCATGTATCGTGCTATTGGGCTGAGTTGTTTTATCCGTGAACTTGGTGAGCTCTTGTGAAGAAAGGGAGGGGGGAAGGGGAGAGGCGGGTTGTCCAGCTTACTCTTCCTCCGGACGCCAATCGGGTTGCAGAACTTCACTGAAAGCTTTACTAATAGAATTGTTGTTCTGACATTATGTAAAAGTGGTATTAATATTGTGTGACTTTTCAAAGAGCTAGTTAGATTTATAGATAGGTAATAGGGATATTGAAGAAATGACTTCTTAAAGAAAAGAGCACTTGGAACAAAAGAAGTGGAAAACAAGGTGTGCTTTAAGGAAAACAAATCTGAGGAAGGAAATGAAACAGCTTGTGGGAGGCGAGGGAAGATGATACCCTTTGGCGTTCCTTAGTGCTGCTGAGGCTCGGCCCCAGAACTGGAACTTACCCCCTCTGCCTTATTTCATCTCTCTACCAAACAGGACATTGTCAAGTAGCTCAGACCAAAACGCTGATCTGTCTTAAAACTGTGTCGGTCTGCAGGCGAATGTTCTCCTGCAGAGCTTTACATAAAACCCTAAGATACTTAATTTATTAAGGTAGCTTCCCCTTTCCTCCTAAAATTCTCTTCTCTGTTGTAGGCCCCACTTCAGGATTCACACTGCCTTTGCTGAATTGTGTAGCAGCAGCTACTTAAGCCCTATTCCCTGAATGCGGTAACGTTGCGTGTGGACGAAACTGGCATGTCGCGGTGCTATAGAAACCCAAAATCCTTAAACGAGAGGGGTCCTAGGCTATTGCAGGTGGCGTGCCGAGGGGCGAATCATGCAGCTCGCACAGCCCCCTTGAGAAACAGTTTAGGAACGAGAGCACCCGTGACGGTGTCCTGAGAAGAAGGCAGTTGAGACAAACCCCTTAGTTCTTCCCCCATTCACTCTCCATCTGTCAGCCTCTGGTGCTCCCTGCACCCGAGCGAGTCTGGGGGGAACATGAAATGCAAAAGACTTGGAGATCAGCGCCGCTCCCCGCGAGTTCCTGGGGAGCTGGGCTCGGCCTCCCTGCCGGGCGGGAAGAGGGAAGGGATGGCCACAGAGTTGCCCGCCCGCGGGTGGTGTGGCAGGGCCTGGGGCAGCGCTGGTCCCTGTGGGACACCTCTCCTGCAGGCCGCGTGTGGGAAGGCCCTGGGCAGTAGCTTCTCCGTCCCCACCAGTGCCGTTGTTCCATTTCCTTCCTCTGTGGTAGTGTCTAAGGCTAGGTGTGAGTAGGTGTGGGGTGTTTATCCGCCACAGGTACAGGAGCTGTTGTATACCTCATTTCTAACTCGTAACTGAGTAACTTGCTTTAACTTTCTCCAAACCCTACAGAGTTGCCAAGCCTGCCCTCCCTCCTTTGATTAACACTGAACTCTGGCCTATAGCGCCCCGTGACCTGCAACCTGGGGAGTGACCCCCCAACGCCTCTGAATGTCGCTGCTTAAAAGCTACTGCAAAGTGAGGGCAAATTGCAATCTTACCTTATTTCCTTTGGTTACAAGGGGTCCTCTTGATTAGTCTGTGAATATCCATCTCCCCCCGGCTCCCCTCCGCTCTCCTCGGAAAAGGGCCGCCCGCCCTGCCCTGCCTTTCCCCACCGTGGGGCACCCTCAGCCCAGTGCTACAAACATGCAACTCACTTTTTAACATGACCAAAAAAAAGGGAAAAAAATAAAAAATGAAAAAAAAAAAAGAAAAAATAGAAAAAAATCTCCAAATATTTAATTTTTCTTCTTTAATTTTTGACAATCCTGTATCCCTCCCCCGCTCCCCAGCCTGGCCAGAAGCTGCATCCTTAACCCGGTCCATCTTTATTTGAATGTAGTTCCCCTACCCCCATGGGAAAGAGAAGCTTTGTCAGGTCACGGTGGCTGCTATAAGTCGGGAGGGGGCGGTTTCTTTGTTTTGTTTTGTTCTTTTAAAATTTCCAGCCAAAACCAAAGATTTCCTAATGATTGTATAAACTCAAAACAAACAAACAAACCAAAGACAAAGGGCGTCTTGAGCACCAAGCCCACCTGTGAGGCCGGCCTGGGGACCCTGGGTGAGGGTCTCTGCCGGGCTCCAGCCTGGTTCCCGGCCCCAGGGGCTGCCCAGGGCGAGGGATTGCTGCCCTGGGCCCTGGCCATCTCCCAGACTCGCCGCCCCGGGAAGGGGCGAAATCCGGGGCGCAGGCGCTGGGAGAGGACGTTTGGGGGGCTGCGCAGGTGGGTTGAGGAGCTGAAGGCTTGGGTGCAGGATTGGCTGCTCTGCTGGGTGCTTTAACCCTCTGGGGGCTGGGTGATGTTGATTAATACACGCTGAGGTGCACTTCTGAGCTTCCCCCCTCCCCCGTCACTGCTTGGAAGAGGCTGTCCTGTTGTGAGAAATCCCTGAAAGAAGAAGAAGCAGCTTTTCATTTCTCCTCTAGTTCCTTTTTTCTAAATTTCTTTTATTTTTGCAGCACCACTGTGCAACTATGCATTGTATTTCTCAACCTTTTATGCTAGGTAGATGCCTGTGACTTTTTAACTTTTTGGGGGGGGATTGCAAATGGAGGAACTTTTTACATGGATCTTTTTAATCTCAGTTGATTGGGGGGTGTTTGGTTCTAGGGTCATACAAGCTCTATCCCAAAGCAAAATCCAAATGTTAATATTATTAGCCTGATGCAGATACCAAAGATAATTTCTTTCCTGCAGAACCTTAGACTTGTGTATTAAGTACGATTACCCAGCACTTGCATTAGTCTAACCTCAGTAATTCCAAAGCTTAGATGTATATTTTGGTATATTTCTGGGATATTAAAAAATTGTCGTTTAAATTCTTGTTTGTTTCAGTGTAATGCTCTTAAAGTCATAGCATGGAGATAACTGAACTTGTCCTATTCTTAGTAGTTTGAAATAATAGTATTTTTGTATGTTTTGGGTGTGTCTATGTATGTATTAACATAACGGTTTTCACTGCCTAGGTGTTCATAAATAAAAAAAAGAAAAACAACTAAGGGTTTTTAAACTGTACATAATATTCCGTGAGGAATTTCCACCAGACCGCCAATTTGGATCGCATTTTCACTGACGGCCGCTCCCAACTGGGATTCTTTATTTCTTTTTAAAGAGACAGCATGTTCTTTTTTTTTCCCTGTTGAGGCTCTTTCTCAGCGTAAAGGGGTTTTCACTGGTTTTAAGGGATGGGCCAAAGAGGAAGTGGCTTAAATTTTTATTGACAAAAGTATTTAACGCGTTTGTTTGAAAGCTAACCCTTTGAAGGAAGAATCAGGAGTTGAAAAACAAGCCCTTGCTTCTAAATTTGGCAGTAGTTTGCAATGATTTGTGGATGTCTGTAGTGTCTGGGCAGTCCCTTTTTGCTTCTTTTCTAAATAAGAGAAATTTTTTCAGTCTTAATGGTTTCACTACTCTGTGCAACTGCCTGCTTACACTGGCTGGGAGGGTTTTTTCTCTTGCCCTTCCTCTTACACTGCACGTATATGCTTCTGGTCGGAAGAACACTTGAAATCGAGGGCCATGTGGGAGTACCCCTACCCAAACACAACCCAGGCTTTTCTTGAAACTGAAATGTGAGAGTCCTACACATTTCAAAACCTCGCTGATCACACTAGGGGTGAGGAGGAAGGCAAAATGCTGTCTCTTTAAAGATGTCCTTTATTATTATTATTATTATTATTTTCCCAGTGGTTGCCTACAGATAGCTGTAGGCATTGAGAGATTGTGTAGATTACAGTAAATCAGAATGAAAAGGTAGATTTTTGTGTAGATGCATTTGTCTGCTGTAATTTTTTATATATATTAAACTTACTGTAATTGTACAGTACATTTCTGTTGTAAACATCATTAAAAACCATTTTCCAAGTGTTTTAACATGTACGCCCTTGTTTGTAGTTTTTTACATGTGTCCGTGGGAGGCTAATTCCCTAATTCCCCTTCCCCCTGCCACATCACACCGGGCCAGGAGATGGTTCTTTCCTGCTCTTTGTCTTGTCAAAATGGAGGAGAGCCCAGGGCTGTTTGTGCTCGGCTTGAAGCTCTTATTCTACTTCTGTATTATCAGCTCCTTTCCCAAAAGGAAAAACAGCTTCAGTTGCTTTCTGAAGGCAAAGAGAAGAGTCACCTCACACCGACGGTGAGTGTCCCCGAAACGAGCATTGGCTGCGTTTTGAAATCAAGATCCATTCGCATATAAAGGTGATGGTTTTTCCCTAAGAATTTCTCCCCCGTTTCAACATCCCATCCCATTTCCCAGGATGTGTTTCGAAGCTCCCAGCAGAACCCCATCGTTCCTCAGCTTGCCTGGGGTGTAAAGTGGTCCAGCCACTCCCTGCCTCAGCTGCTGCGCTCCTGCCGTTCCCACCACTGCTCACCAGGCACACACAGGTCTTTGAGGCCAACTTTATTAATTTGTCCAAAAGGCATTACATCACTGAATTAGCATGTCTTTGGAATAGCTGCATCATCTTTTAAAGCTAACCTGATGCCAGACTGCTTTAGAAACTGCATTTACATTGGCTTTTGTACAGTATCTGTTGCCCAGAAGTGATTGTTTTGGTGAGAATTACCACAAGAAGTACCATGCCAGCTCTTGCAAGGGGAGCCTGTTCTGCACTGAGAACTGTTGCTGTTGCTAATGTGAGGGGGCAAAAGTTTCAGCCAAACCCATCAGCCACGAGATTCTCCAGGGTGAGTTTTCCTGGGTTTTCCAGTATTATGAGAGTTCATACACCTTGTTCTCACTGGGACAGAGAGGTACCCAGTAGGAGGTGTCCCTGCCCCTGGCAGGGGCATTGGAACTCGATGATCTTTAAGGTCCCTTCCAACTCTAACCACTCTATGATTCTGTGATCTTCCACCTTTTGGGAAAGCTCTTAGGCAGGTTCTCTGGCTCTTCTTTAGCTCCAGGCACTAGATGAGCTGCAATGCTGTTGCTTGATCTTTGCTTGGAGCTTAATGCTCACTTGCTTTGTACTGAAAAGCTGGCTTTTAACCTCTCTCCTTCACTGCAGTAACATCACATCACTTCTTACAGAAAAAAGTCATCTCCCACTGAAGCAATTTTTAAAAGTTAAATTTGTAGCAAAAAGTTTAGCTGACCTGTGTCAAATAGCCTAAAGATAAATACTACAGGAGATAACTACAGCCCTACCTTTACAAGTTCTTAAAATGCACCGGAACCATAATTACACACCTTGATACCCCTGGAAGGCAAGTAAGAGCCATGGCAACAGCTGGTTTAGTTGGCGTGGTCTGGTCCCACAACACAAACGGGCCTAATAACCACTACTGCTGGAAACAACTTTACAGGTATGTACCTTTTAACAGCTAAAGCTTGCAGTTACGTGATCCAAGAGGGAAGGGAGAAGGGGCTGACCAAGTGCAGAAGTATGTCTGTGCACTGGCCAGAGTAAGTGGATGCACTGCAGAAATATGCGGTGCTGGTGTTGGGTGACAAAGGCTCTCTCCTCCCCAGGGCAGGTGGGCATCTCCCACCCGTGCCCATCCCCTCTGTGACTCCCACTTAGCGGGGGGGCAAAGGCTGCATCTGGAGAGCGTCGTAAGTGTCCTTGGTCGCTGCACTGAGTCCCTGAAAAAGAGAGAAACAGGTGAGGTGCAGGCCCAGTTCTCCCTAAGCTGGCTGCCCCGGGGCAGGGTGGCAGGGGCTCAGTGCAGTAGTTTTAATTATTTTTTTTTCCTTCCTACAGATATTTTACTCATGAGCGTTTCCTTAGTCTTTCTGTGGTGTCAGTAACTGTCACTTACCTGAAGGTAAGACGCATCCTGAATAACTGTTATGAACCTACGACCACAGCAGCTTATCCTAACTGGTTATACAACTTTTTAGAGTGCATTTCATTTGCAGACTATTAAGAGCGAACTTTGGTAATTAAATAAACAGACACAAAAGCATGAACTGTGTTCTCTGGACTTGCACTCTGTAATTTGGAAAGGAAGCCAGGTGAAACTCTGGGCAATTTGGCAGCGGGGGTTGTTAACGGTTGTGAGCCCTGGGCAGTGACCCCTCACACACAGCCTGCTCTGGTGGGGCTGAGTCCCCAGTTCCAGCTCCCTGTTCCGCTCCCAGCACTGCCCACTGCCAGAGCAGGACAAGCAGCAGGTGTGGCAGTTGCAGGTCTGCCCGGGAGGCAGCCGGGGCTGAGGATTTAGCAAGACACACGGTGCCAGCTTTAAAGCTTCCAGCTCCCCTCGGCTCTGCTGTGAGTACTCAGTGGCACACCGACTACACCGATGCGGCGGTGCTTCTGAGCAGCTCCCTGTGACTGACAGTAGAGCAGGTTTTGTGAAAAACTACCATTAGCTACAAATAAAGCTGCTTTACAGGAGAGCTCCCTGGCGTGCGGTGCATCAGAAGAACTTTTTAATACAGATTTTACTTTTGTCATTTTGAGGTGTCAGTGACAATGTCCAGGCTTCTACAGAAGGTAAAGTGCATTTTGGAACAATTATGCGGGGCAGCCCAAAGAAGGCCTTATTGATGGACAGCCTTGCAACCCTGGAACCCTTCCAGTGCCCCAAAGGACTGGAGGTGCTGCCCAGTTTGTGCTCTGTAGTTACAGTGAGACGGGATGAACCACAGATGCTTTGAGTTACAGCAGCTGTTGGGCAACCTGAAGGTTTCCAATGAAGCAATAATTCGGAGACAGAGCCACCTGCGTCATCTGCCGCAGTCAAAAGGTGGTTCTCCGGGATGGAGGACTGCAGAAATGGTTCCTACCAGAGCAGCTAAACAACTGTTCCTGACATTGCATTTAGAACACGCAGCCATTTTATCAAAGTACCGGCAGTGTGGTCTTTGCCCTGAACCTGAGTAACTCTCCTCAAGAAAGGTGTTTTGAAGTCTCTGCTTCATCGTGCATCACTAACAGTGTGCTGAGATACATGTAACTGGGGGCTACAGTTAAGCCATGAAGATAGATGAAGGGAGCAGGTGCTGGATGTGTCACCTACCTGGTAGAGACCTTCGTTCCCTTTGCCTCGCCGCCTCTGCTGCTTTTGGGAAGAAAAAGACGCATAGATTTTATGGGTGCTTATACCATTATGCAAAAGGAAAGAAACCCTGGCTCTCCTCCCCATCCTGTTCCGAGGGTCAGGAGCTGTGTTTGGCCTGATCACCCCCTGTGCAAGAGGGAAAGCCTCTGCCAAGTCTGGACCAGCCCAGACACCCTGCAAGGGTTGTAGAAGGAGAAAGGAGTGGGGATTAGAAATAAAAAGGAAATTACTTTGGTTTGCTGACATATTTTCCTGTCATACTGTTATAATGCTGCTATTTCTTTGATTTACTGCACGTATAGAGATTTGGCAACATTCCTGCAGACACCGATTGTTTTGTGGGCTGAAGGCACACCTGGAAGAAACGGGGCTGTATTTTTTAAGTTGCTGCACGTCACCTGGTGTCCAAGGGACTCTGCCCTCTGTTGGACAGGCGTGGGTAAGTAAATTCTCCAGCGCACATTTGGTGAGCTGTCTTAGATGTTCAAAGGATCTGCAGATAAGGCTGTCTGAGGACAAAGTGACGCAGGATTCAGTAAGCCAGGTGCTGGGACTGTCATGGTATGAGTAGAACATACAAACAATGTTCCTCACACCAGCTGGGTACAAAGAAAAACCTTCTGCCTGAACTCGCTTCCCTCTGCGTTCTCAGGGGCAGAGGGAGCTGCCAGGGAAAGCAGCCAACCTGTGGGTGAGAGCCTGATTTCCAGGTGAGAAGGAGGGACGTGAGAGCTTATGGTCCCCCCGGATGGAGGCTGGCACTGCAAGCCCGCAGCTGGTCCTGACAGTATCACAAAAACCTCTCAGAAACCTGTGGCAAGAAGCGGTGGCTGCCACAATTACAATTGCAGCAGTCTGTTCAATGATCACCTATCTAGAATGAGACAAGATGGGTTGTGGGTTTTTTTAGGGGAGGGGGTCCCCAGTAATAGAAAAGCATGGCAAGACTTCATATGCTCGTAGCTTGCAAACTGAGTTTGAATGTGGCAAGTGGGCATTAGAAGAATAAAAAAGGGGGGAGGGGTTTAAATGTTGGTGCTCCTTCAGTATTTGTCAGCGTAAAACTTTGTTTTGAAATGCCCTTTTTTTTTTACTTTTCAGAGGGAAATGAAAGGTTATTTCTAAGACACTGACATAATCACAGAAGCGGTGTAGGTCACAGCGATTTCTCATTTGCCATAAACACTGTCCCCAGATGTGGGTCTTGGTTTTTTTTTCCCAGCAGAAGCTTCCCTCCTCAGCAGTTTGCGCACAGAGCTAAGACTATCTGTTTGTCACTAGCTTTACACATAACTGAGCTGTTCCTTCTTAAAAATTTGAGGGTGGAGGGAGGGAAGGAGAATGTTTCCCTATCACTTGTCTGAAGACAGGCACGAGGAGGAGCTTGCGAATGCTTACTTGTGCCTGTAAGGCAGCTCAGCCTCAACAGAAACCGGGAACCTCCAGCTCGGAATTTCTCTGGAGGAACACGCACAAAAAAATGTGAGTTTCTGGGCTGTAGACATTGCAGTGTGTGAAATTAGACATGTCCTTCAACTGCTCCTCACCCATCTCATACCTTCTGCCTCCTCAGCTGGGGCAGCTGTCAGAATTTTTCTGTCTGAAAGCTGAAATATTTCCTCTCTACATTATTCATTCCACCGAGGGACACTGCTGGTGTACACCCTGTATTTCCAATACTGGTGGGACAAAGTTTACTCTCTGATCACTTTGTTGTACAGCCCCTGCAATGCAATAGCTCCGTGTCTGTCTCACTGCTGCACCAAACACACTGGTTACTACAGAAAAAAAAGGTCACTGCTCTCAGCTGCGTGTGTAGGTACTGTGCAACGTGGGGACTTCCTTGTGCACGGCAGCAAGGTTCAGCCAGGGCTACAGCTGCGTGAGGGAGCAGCAATGAAGACTTTCTCATCCCAGGCTTTCCTTAGGCAGGAGAGTAGGACTCACCTCTCCCTTCATCCCAATTTCACTGTAGGCTTCGCCCATCTTGTCCTTCTGCAGGGACTGCAAGCAGAAAAGGGGTAACAAGTCAGCATGTTACTAGAAAAGCTGCCCCAGCCCCTGGGTGAGCACACTCCAAGCCTGTGTCTCTGGGGCTGCCTTGCCTTCAAAGCTTTAACATATACCTGAGAAGAAGGGACAGTGGTGGGACTTGACCAATGTGCACTTAATTAGATTGTATACATGATTACATCTGCTTAGCACGTCAATACCACCTCATCTTCAAACATTTAATGAACAGAACTCTGTCTTCAACCAAGTAATTTATCTAGGCTGGCACCAGATACTACGATCAAAGCCAGGCCAAATAAAAGCTGTAAGCAGCATTTTTTCAGGAGACAAATCTGAACACGCAGCTCAGGCCCAGAGCAAAGAGAAGTCTAACACTGCAGGGTGAGGGTCAGGAAAGTGGAGCTCTTCCTTTCTCCAGCTGGGCAAGCAAGTCCCAAATGCTTACGACCAGCTGTGACCACCAGTGTCTGCTTCAATAACCATGAAAACCAGTCTTGGAAACAAGCTTATTTCTCAACAAGCACCCAGAAAGACCCAAGTTAAGACATGAGCTTTAGCATTCACGTGGCCATCCTTTGGAGCACAAACCACCACATTTAGCCAGAGTTGAATCAATTAGCTCAAAAGGCACCTAAGCAACCACTCTTAGATGCACTGACATTTGGTCTTCTATGACACAGAAGCTCCTTTTTCCATCCATCCATCCATCCATCCCTGTCCTTTCCCTCTAGCTCTCTCTACTCACAGTGTAGACGGTGTCCTGAGGGTTCTTTCTTCTCTGCTGTAAAACAAAAGAAGAAAGTTGTCCATGAGTTGCCCTAACAGCATTCCCCACCGCCTTACATGCGCCTGTGCATTTGCTGTAAGGCACAGTTACAGCTCTGCGGGTGTGCAGTACCCCACACAGCCCATCCTGCCTCCACCCATGAGGCTGTGTTTAGACAACTTGTTGTGTGGAAAATTAATTTAATTTTAATAATTGGTAAAACTTAGCCCTACTCTGCTCAATCCCGACAGCTGTCATCTGCAGGCAAGCCCGACACACTCATGCAGAAGGTTTCCCCTCCCTTTTCCTTTGAAACTGTCAAGCTCTGCAGCAAAAACAGTTGTTTTGGCTGCTGCTTTACTGTGTTGGCACTTGTGTGGCAGCATCACGTGCAGCGAGCTCTGGTGAAACACCCACTCCCGCCTTGCCTGTTCCACATCCGCCCCATGGCTGGGTGTCACTTCCTATCCCGGGTGGCTGCGAGCTCTCAGCAAAGTGACGGGGGCTGCGAGGGGCAAAGATCAAAGGAGAGGGGAGGGGGGTTTACTTTTGTCCCGCCACGCTGCAGCCACCTGAGTTACTACACAGATTGTTGCTGTTCCCTCTCCAGGAAGGCAGCAGTGCTCAGCAAACACATGCTGAGTGCCTGCGTGTCTGAACAGCGGTCAGACACGAGGAGGAAGGAACCAGATTGAAAGAAGCAAGGTGCGTGTGTGGGAGGAAGGTACCTGGTGTCTCCCGCCCAGCTCAGGGTCTGCGCCTCGCTTTGCCCCCAGAACATCGTACTCGTCGCGGCGCCCACGAGACAGTTTCTGAAAGGAGGAAGAAAGAAGCGGTGGCGCACATTGTGATCATGAGAAAATGGGCCTTGACTTAATGCAGGAGAAGAAAAGGAATCCAGTTTGGTGTCCATGAGTATTTTAACTAGGCATTATTTTACCCCTTAATGCAATTGCCAACTAGAATTTCTATGATTAAGCCATGGAAACAACAACAAGTGGTTTGCGCAGCACAAAACTGCAAGCCATTGCATCACGAACTCTTCTTAAGTAGAAATGAGTGAAAATGAGAGCACACAAGGGGGAGGGACTCTGACTTCCATGCTTTCTCACCCACTGGTGGGTGAAGATGTTTTCTTCTCGCAGAAGAGCTCATCTAAATTTGCACCAAGTGGCTGCAGAAATATTATGTGCATTGCATTTCTGACCTGGGAAAAATTACCTTGAAAGCAGGCAAAGGACAGGTTTCAGGTCAGAATAACACAGCTGACAGTGTGGTACTGAAAAGGTGACACGCAACACTTCTTACATTGAAAAAAAGGCATTAGTGCTCACGCGTTACACAGTTAAACAGTGGAACTCATCACAGGATGTGGCTATGGTCAAAAGTGTGAGAGAAAAAAAATTAAAATCAAAAGACAACCAGACATAGCAAAAATAGCTAGAGTTTAATGCTGCCATGAGTAAGCAATTTAGTTAGGAAGGACAGAGAGGATCTTGTCGCTGCTTGTTTTCACTGCCTGAAGACCCATCTGATGCTGGCTACAGTCAGGGTCCAGCAGCCAAGGTACACCTCCAGTAGGATCTCGTACAACAGGTCTCAGGCTGCAGGGAAACAGGAGAGCTCCTGGACGGAGCCAGCCAGACTGCGATGGCTCAGGCATCGAAGGCTCAATTATACAAGAACTACAGTCTCCCAAAGTCAACAACACAGCATTCCGGGGTGTTCACCCTTTCTCCAGCCCATATCAACACCAGTAACACGGGTGATGGTGCACCTCGGATTTGCCCGAGGAGCCACGATCTGAAAGAGCTGCAAGCCAACTGCAGCGGGCTGGGCACACACACACACACGAGCACTCTCCCAGGCATATTAAGTGTTGCAGCACACCAAACGCTGCCTCTGGAATGGCCTGGGGTCCTGGTGTACCTTCAGCTCAGTTGCTAAAATCAGGAATCAGTAGTTACTTACATTATAGATGTCATCCTGGCCTGGTTGTAGCTGTGGTTCGGAGGCCCGGCTAAGCTGGAAGAGAGACCATACCATGAGCAGAGACACAGCGGCTCCTTTAAGTCCTTTCATTCCCTCTCTCCTATAAACTCCTGTCCTCAGGAACAGGGCGATGCATAAGCAGCCACCCACGGCATGGATGGAGCTGCAGGCAACACAAGCCGCTGCTGCGCTGGTACTTAGAAGGACACCTTATAACCTGTATGTGCCAGACTGAGCTCAGCAGCCAGGCCATTGCACTCGCACCTAACATCAGTTCACTGCTGCTCAAAGTACCTGGTGGGTTTTGAGGTTGTTTTTATTCCCCCAACTGATTTGCAGTCCCATTACCCGCATGTCATAATCCTGTGCAATGTGGAGTGGTTCCATCAGGCTATAAACCCATAATTGCAGCCTGTGTTCAGAAAAAGTGGGTATCTGGGGCTGTTAACCAAAAGTAGCCACCCCCAGCTCCCACCCCACAAGACCACAGTCCTCCAACAGAAGTGCTGCCTGCAAAGCTCCTGGCTGGCCTCAGTTTCAGGGGGCACAGGGGGATCCCCACACCCCTTGGCAGCAGTGTCTGGCTTGCTGGGGCAGTTCTAGGCCAGGAAGAGCTTCTACTTTGTGTTCCAGTCTGTTCAGAAGTGACAGAGACTAAATGTTTGTATGCATCATCCATGTGATCCATAAATAAAAAACTCACAAGAGAGATAAGGCTGTAACCTTGGCAAAAGCCTCCACAAGCCATTCCTTTGCCCAAGAGGTGAGGTCAGAGATCTGACACTGCTTGGAAGATCTCGTAGAAAACTCTTAGGTTTGACACCTCTTGGAAAATGCCCCACCAGCTTCTTGGTGTTTTACGGTGGCGTTCCAGCTGCAGCACCTCTGCAGCTTCCACCTGTGAGGTCCCAGTGTAACCACAGGCAAGGCTTTCCCCTTCCTCCTGCTGCCTTCCCCCACCAACAGCCTCCCCACGGCAGCCGAATGCCACACGTTACCAGCGAACAGCCAGGCACGCCGGGAGGGCAGCAAGCACTCCCAGGCATAAATGTGAGGTCTCTGCCCAGGAGGCCTTTTCCAGCTCCAGCTCTGTCCCTCTGTCCTTCTGGGGGTTTCCACAGGGGCTTCTGCCCTGGCAGCAGCACGCTGCAGGCAGGCTCTGGGTGGGGGAGGCAGAGCCTGTGACAGGTCCACACTCCTCCCTGGATGCTTTGCTGGGCTCTTCTTAGCCACGGCACCGGGCACAGGGCCTGCTCCATGTGCCCCGGCAGCTCATCCATCTAACAGCCCCAAAAAAGACTTCTGGTCCCAGAGCGGCAATTCCATCTGCCATCAGGATTTGCCCTGGCAGCAAAAAGGGTTTCTCCTTTGCCATTACCAAATTCTGCTTGTTTCCTCCAGACATCCATCCTTCCCTATGGGTTTGCAGTCCTGTGAAAGGATCCCACCAAAGAGCTGGTGGGGCACCAGCACAGCATCACCCCGTGGCTTCAGCCATGACCTGGCAAGAAGCGAGCCGAGATCCCAGCTTTTGCATCTGGGGGTGAGGCTGAGCCAGACACACAGACAGCAGCCAAGACACCCCCTGGCCTGCTTGGGCTTGGCTGAAAGCACCATTGCACCGGAGTGCCCTGTGCTGGGGAGGGGCAGACAGTGCCTCCTGCCATCAGCAGAGTTCTCACAGCATCTACATGTCTTGAAACATGCATGACTCCATTGCATCTTCTTCCGTGGAAGAGCACTAAAGCCACTCTATCTCCCTGGATTCTGAACAGCTGCTGGACGGTAACAACAGCCCATCAAGTTGTGTCCGTCCCATCCCCCTGACTCCTCTCCTGTGACTGCTGGGGTTATATCATTTGCACCATCACGATCACACTATCAAAGACATCTGACGTCTTGAGACATTTCAACACATCCTTCACAAGCATGGCATTTATCCTGAATTTTCTCTATATCCCCTCCTGTCTTTCCAATGACAAAGCAGCAGAAGAAACCACACCACTGTTGATCAGGCAATTCCCAGCTACAATAGCCGAAATCTCTGACAATATCCTTAACTGTAGCATCAAAATCCTCTCATATACTCTTTTCTTCTCCATTCATGAGCCTTCAGAAGGAGCTCCCCCAGATTGCTCAGGTTGGTACCAGACAAGAGGGAAAGTTAAAAACAAAAAAAAAAGAAAAAAAGAAAAAGAAAGCAAAAGAATTAAGACATGCTTCCTCTCCACCCCCACAAGCCAAACTTGTTTGTGCCACCAAAGCCAAATGCAGCAGTGTTTGGACAGACTGACCTTTGCTTTCACATAAAGGGCTGTCATGATAACTGCGTAAATGAAGAGGAATCCATCCAGTACGTAGCAGAGTCTTGGGTCTGTCAGTCCAAGAACCGTTACAGCATCTGTATGGAAACAGCAGAAACATCAACAAACAAGGCCATTTGTACCACCGAGTGCTTGGTAGCATAACTGTGGCAGTGCTGCATGGTGCTTCACCAAAAACCAGCCATTATGAGGGCAAGGCTGTCCACTTGCAAAGGAGATGATGGAAATCTGAATAAGAATCACAGGATTAATTTGGTCAGAAGGGTCCACAGCAGGTCCAACGCTCTCTCTGAACAGGCTCTCCAGGACCTCAGCCAGCTGAGTTAGAGCATCTCCAAGGAAGGAAACATTTGCAACCTCCCTCAATCAGTACAGGACATTTTACCCAAAGTTTCTCACCCTCAGAATCCATGCTCAGCTCCATGCAGCTCACAGCCACAGGTCAGGGAGCGAGCACAGGATCTGCATGGAAGTAAACAAGGAGTACTAACACTGCAGTTACTGCAAAAAAACTTCACACAGAACATTTGTTTTCTGGGAAAACCCAGCAACAGCTCCTGTAGAGACTCAGTACGGGGTCTTATTATGGATTCCTTCATCAATTAAAACACGCACATGTGTGAGAGAAAAATATGTCTGTTTGGACAAAATTTTAGGGAAGGCCTTCTCAGCACAAAATTTTGTGTTAAATGTAAAGAAAGGCTGACACCATCACAGCTGACTGGAGATCCAGCCTGAAATTGTTACTCTAATCAGAAGAGGAATTTGAAGATGCATCTCCTGTATCCCAGATTACGTATCATAACTAAAGCTGCAGTGTCTTCTCTGTGAGGGGCTCTCTTGGGCTTCCAGTTTGGGGATGTTGGAAACCATTAATCATGAGAAGGGAGCTATGGGCCGGAGAGACAGACTTTTAATGCCAAATGTCAGGACACATCCATGGGATGACACCCTGATGTGCTTCTGGTTTGAGAGGAAGGTTTTAAACCTGAATTCCCTGCTCAGGAACCTCATCTGGCTGCCTCTTGTGCGCTGGATGAGCCCCAGAGGATTTTTATTTATTTTTAAAAGAAGTGTTAAAACTTTTCTAAGGAAGAAAAATTACTACTACCCTAATTGAGAGCTCAATAAAATTGTTATTCAGCAGATGTTTATGTTCATTTCTTAGTCAACATTGCATATGTTTATATCCTGGCTGCATCAAGCGGGGCACAGTGATACTGTTGGTTTTCAGCAGCTAAAAAACTGATGAAACTGCCACTGTATGAGTTTGTAAACATGCAGTATGTTCACAAATGTAGTAAAAAAATCAAAGCAATTCAGGTCAACAATCCTAAGTAACAATAGATCCAATATGCCATCCCCAAAGTAAAAGCTGTATTGCACAATTATTTTTAAAAAAAAAAAGTCACTTAAAAAAATGAATCTGAGATGCGCTTTGTACAAAGAATTGGAGGGAGTTCAAAAGAGAAGACAAGAATGATCAAGAGCCTGTAAAGCCCTTCAGTGAAGATAAATTGAAAAGAATTTATATGATTCATCTCCTTCCTAAGGTGAACAAAGTGTGGCAATTCTTATTAACCAGATGTGATGGAGGGCAGTTGAACCACTCAGTGCAGCGTCTCGAGGTGCTGGAGTTACTCCAGTGCTGAGAGCAGGACCATTCCAAGTGCTGGGATTTCTTCCTGGCCCATTGGTCCACGCTGATGATTTCATTAGAAGAAACTTGCAGATGACACTCAGGCAACACGCACTCACCACCACGAGGAAGTTTCCTTTGCAGAAATAAAGTTAATGATGACAGCCTGTTGCACTGCTCAAATGTGCAATTTGTATAAAGCATGACTGAAAAGCTGTGCCTGGACACTTGGTAATGGAATTGTAAATTCTCAAGCAGGTGATGGTACAATCACTGTTCCCACTGAGAGTCTAACACAGTCAGAATAGAACAGTAGATTTGTTAGCTTGTCTGAAGTAGGAGTTTGCATTCGTTTTTTTAAAACCATGTTTTTAGAAGCCATGGAAATAAATTAAGATCTTAGATGGTTTTCCTTCTTCCCTTCCTATTTCTATTACTTCAAAAATAAGGTTCAAAGCATTTTATAAACAATAACCTTCACCACAATTTTTTTTCAGGATTATAAACCCTCATATAGGTGGTGTAAATGGAGACAGAGATGAAGTTATTTGCCTGACATTGTAGCTTAATCCAACAAACAAGTTGAGATTAGCTTCCCAGAGTTTTTCTTCTAAACATTCAGAGGACAGTATTTTACACCAGAGTTGGTTTAGCACAAAACCAGCTTGAATTCCGTCAGACTTGTTAGCTAAAATGCAGCATCAGGGAATACAGCTGTACAGCATCCAGAGGCATGTTTTTTCTAGCAGTAATTCAGCTGCTTTTGCAGAGTGCAGAAGCCCACCTCAGTGCACACTGGCCTCAAGCTGGATGCGTTCAGAAGCAGCTCAAGGATTTCCAGCGGTGCACCCAGACAAGAAATACAACAAAAGGAAGGTGAGCAGCCCAGCACAGAGCCAGGCAGAACCAGGAAGCCTGGGGGATACCTGAGATGCCACTGAAAAAGGCTTTGAGGATCCTACCCTGACTCCCCTCTCCCTGTACCAAAGCAGGGCATGTTCACACTGTTGTCTCAAGTCCGGCGTTTCTCCAGCACTAATGAACTCCTCAGACCAGGAGGAGCTTGAGCAGGAGACATAGAGGAGTATGGAGGAGAAGTCAAGAGTGCAAGGGACTCAGCTGTAGCTCCGTGTCAGCTGTGTCAGGCAACCTTGTCTGACTATGCAGAGCTGCCCCTGTGTTGCTTCTCTGGGACAGCCTGGTCCCTGGCACCCCAGGTGATGCATTAAAGTTGTTCAGTGAGGGAAAGCCTGCTAGACATGATCTGGCTGTGGTGGCTCCTGGAAAAAATATGTATTGAGGCAATGTAAAGTCCAACATTTAGAAACAAACCAAGAAAATTAATTAGTTCATGTCTGCCTGCCTTAATGTGTTTGATTTCTGTATTTAAAAAAAATGAAAAAGGTACAAAGCACTTTCTAAATAATAACCTTTGCAACAGCTTTCAGGGTTAGAAAACCAGCTGGAGAAAAAGACGAAAGGTACAAAGCCTATTGAAACAAAGGTCAAAGAGATATGAAGTGTAATGAACAAGTAGCAGTTAGAACAGTTAGCATCCACTCGTGCAAACAGGATGAGTTAAGGTTTTAAAATTGTTGGCGAGGGGGTTACTGCCTCTTCAATAGTTGCTCCACATGCACAAACAGAAGGCCAGTCCCTCAGGCACTACTGAAATGTGCTCTCTGCCCCTCATCAACCCTGAGACACGGTCTGGGGGCTGAGGCCAAGGTCTCGGCGCTGCAGTGGATGGGCTGATGATGGGAGATGGGCAGAGCCAAACCTGCCAGGCTTGAGGGAGCAGTCACACTCAGCTGCCTCATGCAGAACAAAGCACAGATGATAATAAACGTTTCACTAATAATTCCCACTTCATTAAACTTACATATTACCCAGTGCTTTGAGTGGCACAGCATCTTTCCCATAACCATTTACCAGTGTTTCACCAGTACAATTTCAGCAGTCCAGTAAAATACAGCAGGATTTTAAAGCAAGATGCCTAAGTACAGGCATGTAGCACAGCTGATGTCCAGTCACAAGCCCGCGGGGAATACAGCTACGTTGCACTGTGAATGATGTCAAGCTGACTGCTTAAACTCGGCTCAAAGAAACAGCACCTCTCCCCAGTCATCAAAAAGGAACTGAGTCACAAGCCAACATCTACGTACACAAATACACAGGAGCCTAAGGAGGAGGTCAAAGTGGTGCTCTTTCTTGGGAGGGAAGCAAGCTCTGGAAGAGCAGCAATTAGAAAGTTTGCACATACTCTTGCTGACCACATGTTCCTGTGCAAGAATCTCCACTGTTAGCTCTTCCACTGCACAGGGGGAATGATGATTACTCATAGACCACCGGGATGTTAAGGAAAACCAGAAACAAACTGTGCAACTTATAGCACTAAGTAATTGTTTGCCTTTTAGGAGTTTGTATGAGAGAAGCTTTGGAAAGCTGACAAGAGGACTAGCAGAGCCACGGCAGATGAAGCAGCAGGCAAAGCGACAGGGTCAGTAAGCGGTGCACTGCTACGTTCCGTGACAAGCTTGCCAGCCCCAAACCCCAGGTGCCTGCCACAGTGTTTGGGACTCCTTCCCAAACTGTGCTTCTACCGATGAGAAGTTTCTTCCCAGCACCTCCTGCTTCCAAACTCTGGATTTCTGTTCCCTTCTTCGTCTCTCCTCCCACCCAGCAACACAGCCCTGCCCTCCTCTATGCCTGGGCACTTTCATGCCTCATGTCCACGGACACGGACACCCAGACCCTGGACTCACACACCTCCATCTTCCTGCCCCACACTCACACCCCCGGAGCTGCACTGCCAGTGCCCCCACAATAACCCCCGCCGCCTTTTACTTTTTAAAGTATGGGGAGGATGGGGGAGCAAAAACCCCAAACAACTCAGACCAGCTGCTGCTGACGAGCGAGTGAGAAAAAAGAACCCTCCAGCAACGGACCGACAGCAACCCCGGTAGCTGACAGAGAGGAAGCCCGGGGGCCGGTGAGGAGGCCGTGCTGCGGGTGCCCGCCTTGAGAGCACCCTGTGGTGTGGTTTCGGAGAACAGCTTCAGCTCCTGGTTCAGGCCCAGCAGTGGCTTTTCTGCATGTGGCCATGACGCCAGGGGTTTGCCTTCAGCCACCTGCCCACCAACTGCTTACCTGCACCTCCAGCAGCTCCCCTGCTCCAGACACGGAGAAAGCCGAGGAGTCCCAAAATCCCACATCCAGGCATGTATGCCCCACTCTGAAACGCGGCACCACTGGTGGGTGCTGCACCCTCGGGCTGCACCGTGTCCTGGTCCGCAGGGCTGGCTCCCACTGCCAACTCAGTGCAGCCAGTCCCAACAGGGACATGTTGAAGCAAATTACTGGAACACAGCCTGGATCCTTGCAACATGCCAGCACTTTTTTTAAAAATAGGATTTTCCCCCTCCAGGTTTTTAGTGTGTGTCTCTGTTGAGTTAGGCCATGATTCCTGGCAACAATTTAAGAAGTACAGACTGTAAAAGCTGAAGTACTTGCAAATTCAGATCAAACCTGTCACCATAAAATTTTCTCTCTCCCATGGCCCTCATTAAGTGATTCATTTAAGAGTTTTCTTTTTAGAGGTTACCAAAATTCAGTAACACGGCTATAAACGAAGAGTTTTGTCTTCCTTAAAACTGAGTTTCTCAGTGAAGCCCATGAAAACCAATCCCAGCACGAGAGATTTATTGATGCAGCTGCAGTTACACATGAAGGTGTTTAATGGCAGAGACTGTAGCGCCTTCTCCCAATAACTCAGAGCTGCCACAGCTACACACCGAGGCAAAGCAGGCAGCTTTTCTCAGACACCACCATCTTCCACCAGCAGTGATCTGAGGGACTCAGAGTCACTGCACGCAAGTCACCTTGCTTCTGTCCCTTCTATCCCCCAAACCTCTTGCTGCAGTTTGTGTTTCCTCGCTCCCACCCGGTGATCAGACTTTCAGAGCCACCACATCATGCATAAGGTTCCCACCAGGTTTTCTCTACAGAGGCTGAAGACAGGGAAAGGCTGGGTGTGATGGATCCTGCCTCGCTGCCGCTGTCTGAAAGCAAGATGCTGAACCAAAGACAGCTGCCTGGGCTCAGGGCAGCAAGGGAAGAGAGGCAAGCACTCCGCACGGTGCTTTATGCCAAGTGCATACAGGCTTGCATCTGAAAAGACAGCCCAGACTAAATGCCTAAGAGTTAGCCAGCTAAAATTATGAAAGATAATCCTCTTCACAGGGAACATACCTACCCTGAGGGTTATTTATTTATTTATTTATAAGTGTCTGTATTCTTTACTCATAAATAACAAACAAACCTGGGACAGTCCAAGACTGAAGAAGCAGAAGCCAAATCCTCCTTCCCTCCCAAAAGGTAGAAGCTCCTCCTTGCCATAATTTGGGCACATAGATGGAAAAATCTGAGCAACAAGAACTGAGGAAGAGAAGGCCTGGATTACACCAGGTACAGTGCATTAACAGATGCGACATGCACAGTATCCAGTTCACAGAAATGAGTGAAGTGTCCCTTGCATCAAGTCAAGTATGTGAAGTCAGGAGTCTTCTCCTTTTGTGCAGAGACTAAAGATAGTCCTGTCAATCATTAAGTTATATTCAGATGAGCCAAGTAACACTTTCAACATAGAACTTCCCCATTACCATATCTGCAAAACAGATTCACCTAAGGAAAGCCAGCAGGCCCCTACCTGAAGATACATACAAGAAGATATGAGAACCTTGCCACAACAAAATGCCATTGAGCTTGCTGCCTGAAGAAATTTCTAGGTTTGTCTTTTCATACCAGCCACTTGCCTTGTCAAAAAAAGTTAAAAGTTATTTACATTACTGTTTGTGTTTTCTTTTCCTCACCATGAGTTCCTTTAGTCCTGAGGAAGACTCTTATATTTGTCATCAATACACCGTCACATATTCATGAAACGCAATAAACCAAAAGCACATGAAGTTCAACATTATGTTTTGTTGCTGTCCTCAGCTCATAGTCAAGGAGCAAAGCAGATCAGGATTCAGGTTATAATACCAGATGTTAGGCTGCTGGAGAATAAACACATTTTTAAAAGGAAAGTATTTCAGGCCATTAACTTCCACTATTTTATGCCTAGGGATGTCAGCATTATGGATAAGGCGCTTTAGGTTCCTGGTGAGCCCTTCATACTCCACTAGGATCTGTTTCAGGGAGGCACTACCACAAAGTTAAAATAATGCAAGTTTCCATCTGATTTATATGGAAAGAAATAGATTCAAAAGAAAGAAAAGATGACACAAAAGGCCAAATATTATCTAGTACATCATGGAATAAAGACTCTAGTAAGAAGTCCAGGGTACTGTAACAGGTGCAAAACAGATGTCTGATTTGTGGAAACAGGACCCAGTCTGTGCAAAAAAAACCAATAAATGCTCTACCTTTCCAGTCTGAAGGTGAAGAAGGTTAACTTTTAATGTATCGTTAAAATAAGGCAATCTTTCTGCCCTCCGAATCTTTCCAGAGCCTCGTCAGAAACGGAAAGGAGTGGAGTGCCTTGCTCATCTCTGGAAGGGGACTCCTCACTTCATCAAAACAGTCAGTCATTCTCAGAAAAAGCAACTGCTTTCACTTCTCAGTTTTGCAAGAACTTGGTGCAAAGGGCTTTCCTGAAGCGGGTGGTTGCAGAACCTGGATATCCAACAAGCTCAGGTGACAGATGCAAGCCGTGCAGCTCTTCCAGCTTTTGTAGGGGTTTTAGATTAGACACTTGCTCTTACTAGACCTATCTTCACCAGGGAAGACAGAAGTTTAGTTTAGTTACTGCAAAAGCTGTTCCCTGCTGTAAGTTTTCTATGGTCTAATCTGATTTGGTGTTAAGTACCCCAAGAAGCAAGATTTATCATTCAAATGGTTGTTTCTAGGTCTCTTTCCCTTCCTCTACTAGTTCTCTTTGTGTAACCCAAAACAGTAACTCACTCCCAACTGATTTACTATTAGGTGGCCTTTTCACATTCAGCTCCTACAACCCATTGCACATGATGGAGGATTACTTAAAAGAATTCAATCTGCATCTTGACTTACTGGCAATCCCGAAGAGACTAGGTGCTGCAAGGTTGAAGAAAGAGACACTAAGAAGTCAGACACAAGATGCTGTTGATCACAATCAGGTGTGTTTCTCTGTTCAGTGAGCACCTCACAGAGGTAGCAGACATTCCCCTAGCACTTTAAATTAACACTTTTAAGTCAGACTTTACAAAAAGCAGTGGAAGTATGGTTATGCTAAGGAGCTTGAAGCTGTCTCGCTGCTGGTGGCTCCAGTAATCGAGTATACTGACAACACGAAGAACAGTTCCCAACTGGGAGATTCATAAGGCACCTCCCTACTCCCTTCTACCCTAGCTTCAGAATTCCAAAAGTCATTAAGCCTACGCTGATTATCACTATTGGCAGGAAATAGCTTTCTACTAGCTGGGAAATAAAGTAATAGAAGTACCTGTGCACAAAATATTCAGAGTCAGTCGTCAAGCACAAACTTACAGTGCGTCTTCTTCTTGTCACAGTGCTAATGCAGGGAGGGACTACTCTAATTTTGCATCTCATGTCAAAATAAGTGCCGAGGCACACAAGCCCAACAGGAGACTTAACAGGACTGTTTTATCTCAGGTTGGCTGAGTTTCAACTCCCTTGATTAGCTGCAAGGGAAGCAGAGTAGGAAACTTTCCCATCACGACAATGCCAGCTGAGGATGGAGGTGCGGGAAGGAGAACTGCGGCTACAAGGCTATTTACTGAAGTACATTGGCCCATGAGCAATTCCTTGTGTTGCAGCCAACATGGGCCACTGCTGTGAAAACTGCAGGAGCTGTCCTTGATGTACACTCAAAGCCGTGACCAGATACTGACCACAGGTGTTCCTACTGGAATGGAACCAGTTTTCCTCTCCTTTCTCCAGGATCAATTTCCACCTAAGCTCCCTTACAGCACCAGAAATGCCAAAAAAGCCAGTGTCAGGAAGGGCACCAAACTCCCCAAAATAAAAGCCATGGCTTTTTTTACGTTAAGCTTATGGCAACTTTTTACAAAACCGAGATGGCTGTTATCCAAGGCTTTCAAAACTTTCCTCATGTACTGTTTTTCAGCAGATACATACCGTGACTGAGTCATAAGGAAGGCAGGCATACACAAAGCCATGGAAAAATTGCAAGATTTACTTTAGCTTATCCAGCAGGACAGCTGGGAGTGGACTGTATTAAGACTTGCAAAGTTTCAAGATGTTTTCATCGTAGTCCCTGTATAGCCATCCACTTGCAAGGCTTATGGAGGCAAAAAAACCCCAACCAAACAAAACAACTAATGGGTGTCAAGCAGAGAAATAGTTAAATCATCTTACAGAGGCAGTGGCAGCCTCAGGTTATCGGGCAGGAAGAGGGTTATACCAGCACCAACGGCTGAGGCTCCATACGTTGTAGTAGCTACACACATCGTGGAGGGAGAGGTTTCTGAGCAGGCCTTCAGGCCCCTGCTGCTGACCCACTTAATGGAGAGCCACGTGTGTCATGTCCTGCCTTTGCTAAAAGATGGATAGACAAAACCCCCTGCAATGGCAATTACATAATGAGTAAAAAGAGAGGTTGATTGAGAGTTTGGTTTAATATTACTTCCCTGCATACCCTGCATATTCCCTGCTCTGCATTATTGCTCATGAAAGCTTAGCAATAATAATAATAATAATACCATTGGGGAATATTCCACCCCAAAAACAACACTTTGAACATGAAGCATTTCACAGACCTCATAAAAAAGAGCCAACAGACAAACAATCACAAAATGGAAATATCACAACGAACCTCGCCTGGTACTCAATAGAGCCCTTCGGCAAAGGGTTTCAGAACAAACCCTAATTCCACAGACCCTCACGAATTCCCTTCAGAAAAGAAGGAATTGCTTCTTCCACCTCTGAAATCCTCTTCCTCTAATTTGGGAGCATTCACATTTTCATAGTATGTAGCAATTATACATCTAAGATTTTGTGGCAAAGTAAAACACCGCTAAAGAGAAAGGGTAATTAGTCATGGATCTGCAAGGGCCTGCAGGGGCCTGGGTTTATGTCCCCATTAACACCTTGCCACAGAGGCCTGTGCTCTGCCAAGTGATGTAACTGTGGTTGGTACACCTGCATCTCTACATTTTATTACAAGCCATCTGAGGGACTACACCCAATTTTAGAAAATGTTATCTCAGATTGCATTACAGGATAAGAAAAAAGAAAAAAAAGGCTACTTTTTGAGACCTACTTTCTCATACATAGGTAGGAAATGGCAGATATGAAGAGCCTATACATAGATTTTGACTGCCCTACAGACTGTTAAAAAGCAATGCATTCCAGTGGCAGGGTGGGGGAAATAAAAGCAAAACATTTCCTTATGAATGACTTTACACACTACCTTTATTTTGCCAACCATAAGACTATCAGAAGTATTGTAACGTAGTATGTTTTCACAATCATCTCAGACGCTAGGAATTAGTGCCTTCTTAGTTGCTTCTCTACGGATAGACAGACTTGTGGAAAAAGCAAAACAAGGAAAGAAGGACTCCAAGATCTCATCAGAAAGAAAACTTCCTGTATATTTACCTTCCTATATCAGTGTTTGTGACTGAGATGAAAGCAAACAATTATGCTTTACCTATATCTACAGTGCACGCAACTGATAGTAAAATTTATCAAGTTAATTCCAGTATCCAATATATACATTAAAATACACCTTCACATCCCCACTAGCAAACAAGAAGTGTTAACAGAGGTATCTGTTAGCCATTGAGCTACTTTTGTAAATATTAAGTCTCCAATCATGCTTGCTATCTATTCTGATAGTTAATTTCTATTGTATTATCTATACTTTTTCCAATTGTTCATTGGTCGTAATAGCTACTGTGCTGAAAGGGAATATGAGAGCTTCCAAGCAAGGCTGTCTAAAATTACTGAGAATACCAAACTTACAAATGCAATGGTGCAGGGATAGGAAAAAAATAGATCATGATTTCTGTTGCTGATGTATAACCGCTGTTAGAAGTATTTAAACTTAAGTCACAGACCTACTAATAACATGTAAGCCTTTTCCAGAAGAGGCTCAGCCTCAGAGTTCATTTGCTAATGATAATTACAGACAACATTGCACAAAGCTTTAATGACCTGTAGCAATGCTCTGGGTCAGCCTGTCTGAAAAGCACAGGCCAAATTCTGCATTCCCTCTATCCAGGAAATCTCCATCGATTCCTGCAAGCATCTCATGACAATGTGACTGGCTCATGCTCAAAAAAAGGTGGGATGACACAGGACAACACGCTAAAGACCCTGAGATTTCATATCGTTCTTAAATGCGCTGGTTTCAGAGGGGCAGAAGAAGAAAGTTAATACACTTGGATTTTTGCAGATCTTTTCTGTAAAGGAAAAAACTATCAATATTCTACAGTAACACGTAATCCACGAGAGTTTGTACTAGTGTTTGCGACCAGTCCACCAAAACGAACACTGTAGGATTTAGTTTTATACCGTCATGCACATATGATGATAGAGATGGGATTTCAGAGGTTGATCTGTATTTGCACTAAGCCAGGAACAAGTTGAATTATAGACACATAAAGTTAGCACAAACGGGGGGGGGGGGGAAGCTACTGAAATCACTCATCATACTAATTTGTATTCTGTTCTATATTCCCAGATGCAAATCTCTGCTTCTGCTCCTCTTTCTGTTTTTATTCCTGCACTATAAAAAAACCCTCCAGCATCTCTGAACATGCCTTAAAACTTCGCCTTCCCTCACATCCCTGCAGGTCACACAACTCCGCCCTTGCCCAGTGGTGTTATTTGCTATGGAGGTGCATCAGCCAGCCAACAGCAGCTCAAACCAAACAGGTCCCTGCTGGGTTTCTCCCACTGCTGCCATGCAGGCTCTGTGCTGAGTTTCTCCTTTCATCCATCACAAAACCTGGAGAAACTTAATCGCCTACTGAAACCTTAACCCTTCTGTCAAATTCAGTGGCGATGAGCCAACTGATAAAGGCAGTGACTGCATGAGGTTGATCTTATTAGGAAACAAGACAAAGCCAATCTTATTTGTGAAGTTTAGTATGCATACATCAAACTTTGTAACGCATGCAGAAACAGAGGGGCCCTTTTCTTAAAAGCTTTGTCTATGTCATGTAAATCTGTACAAGGAACCTGGAGGTGAGATATCATCATCAATGTAAAATAATTTAATCTACAGCACTGAATTTATCCTATTGGTTTTTCTTTGGGATTTTTCAGGAAAAGATTTTCCAGGAACACCACACACAGAAATCCCAACTGGTTGTTTAGGACTGGATTTTGTTTTGTTGTGTTTTGTTTTCCTGAAGGAATATCATAGCTATTTCTAGAGCATTTAGATCCCCTGTGTTTATTCCTTGTTTTTAATGTAGACAAATACCTCTCAGCCACCTACCAGATATAGTTTACAGAACAACTATGTTCATACCTTAGAGTTTTAGAGCATGTATCTGAAACAGACACTTGAGATGGATATTATGTTAACTGTAATTATTCTCACTCCGACTAATTTTCTAAGTGTAGAATTATGCATTGCAAAATCAGTACACTGATCTAATTGCTTGCCAATCTCGCAAAACATGTTTCTTCTAAGCTCTTTAACGCAGTATCTAAAATGGATGAAAATCTTCAAATTATATTTACCTTGAACACCCCCTCTCTCCCCGCAAAAAGCCTTATCGGGAAGCTTCTGAGATGTGCAGACAGATAAAACGACTGCCTGGAAACTGTATTTGTTTCCTTTCTATGTGCAGCTGAGATGGAGTTAGAATGCAAAGGAAATTTATACGAGCTCCATTTTTCATAACACTTGGAGCTTAGGTAGGCTTTATTTGAAGCATAATGTCGGAAAGTGCGGTTACAGAACTGTTGGATGGGGTGAAAGATTGCCAAGTGATCAAATGCCCAAAGGAAATAAATTTTTTCCTAAATGTGAAAAGGGTCCTTAACATTGCATTTACTTTTGCTATGTACTCTCTATGAAAATCCTTCTTCTGCTTATGCCCATTAAAATTTCTTCTTGCCACAGAACTGCTCGTTGTATATTGTACTACTTAAAGTATGTAACACAAAGCTGGGCTGCCCAGATAATGCATGGTCTTGTGTAAAACAAAAGAGTGTTCTCCCTCAACACATGCTTTTTTGAGATTAGCTTTGATTAATACATAATTCATTCACATTTGGGCTTACTGTGTGTTCCTTATATGACAGAGGGGAAGAGGGAAGGTACTAGGGACAAATATTATTTCGAGGTGCTTTCCAGTATCTTCATTTGTGCCTCCAGGAGTTTCATGTATATGCAAGCATGGAATTAATCCCATTAAGCAACCCACCAACTTAGCCGTTTGATGTGCATTAATTATTTCAATCTATCCCTTGAAAACTGTTTCGAGAAGTTACCCTGTTTTTACAGACAAAGAAAGTAAAGCTATTCAAACCAATAGCACTCAAGAGGATTATAGTCGGGTTTATTGCATCCAAATGGAGGATAAAACGCAAGTGAATGTAAATAAATGGTCCAGTTCTCTTCCCACTAAAAAACAGATTCTGTAAAAGGGTGAGTTCATTCTCCACACCATTGATTTCAACAGAAGTCAGCACAGGCCATTTAATTCAATGAGAATAGGTTTAATCCCAAAGCAAACATGCATGTACCTTCAAGGACACACAAGAAACCTGTAGTGATAAGCAATAATTAAAAGGTAGGAACAAATGTTCTTCCTAACACAATATTCGTTATAGAAGAAATCTGTTCTTACAGTAACAAAATTAAGCTTGAGGAGCTATGATGCTACAATATTTTTTTCTAGAAAAAACTCCTTTCTTTACTCTTTAATTTTGCTGTCAGAATAACTTTATAATTTTTTCTTCTGCAATTCGTTTTCACATGCCTATACACCAAAGGTCAGAAAAAATAAAAAAGTTGTCTCTGAACTCTTAACTTTAAATAGCATTATTTTTATAGAAATATACCCCAACACGTGTATTTCTATTTTATCAACAAAAATCAGCAAGGGTTTACTCAAAGTCCATTACAAGAGCTACATTAGAATGATTTACTACAAGGCAAAAAGGGCAGGAAGGACCAGATTGTTCGGGTCATTGCACAGGACCAAATATACGTATGCAATTCTCCAAACAATTTCATTGAGAAGGAGCATAGCACATGCAGAAGATAAAACAGTCTAAGAGAAAAGTCCATGTGCACAAAACAAAAGAAGTCTGGCTTTGTAACCTGCTCTACGTGACACTGTTTAGAATACTAAGCTGGTACACAAAAAAATTATAGGGAAAAATTCACTATGTGTATGTCCTATCAGTCCATTTTCAACTTGGACACAACACAAAAAGGCATTACCTAACGGATTCCATGCAGTCACCCGAAATTTCTACAATACAATGGCATCCACTGTCACGTAGTGTTTTTTTATCTAAAATAGGTACATACATACAGATCTAGATACAGCTGTAGCTACAGAGCAAACATTCTTTTTAATTAAGCAAAGACATTGCATTTCATATGCTGGAGAAAACACTGAAGAAAATTTCAACAGAGAAATAATAAGTAAAAATGTTTAGACATAAGATGATTCTATTTTACCAAACTAGTGCCGTAAACCCACTAAAGCCAAATTTCAGTGCTGCAAGTCTCATTCTCCTTCAGTGCCCCACCATTACGTATCTCAGTCTCACAAGTTTATGATCAGACTAGTTAAAGTCTTTAAAAAAGAAAAAGTCCAACAACCCGCAACAGAGAAAGTATCTGTTAGAGTATTTTATTACCATTATCAATCAGTGATCCAAACCCTAAAGTTTTAAGACACAGTTTAGCAGCTTGGAAGAAATATTTCTTCTCTTTTCTCTATCAGATTTCTAGCACTAATTAGTATAATATTGGCAGCATATAAGGCAAAAAAATATTTAACAAATCTTAGGTAAAATTATTATGTACTCTTTAGTAACAGTAAATGATTGACAGCTTTATGGTGAATTAATAACCTAAGTAAAGCTAAACAAAGTATCCCACTGAATATCCTGCTTCACTTAAAATTCTCAGCTGATTGCAGCATAGAAATACCCTCTAGATAGGCTGTTCAGAGATTAGTATTTCTGCAGCTCTTAAGAGATTACATTGAATTCTGCAGCTGGTTGTGCTATCTACAGAATAACCTGAAAACAGATATCGCGCACGATTAGAACTCATGCACAACCAATTTTGTAATTCAAAGTATAACTGAATAATTAATATATTTTTAAAAATCATATTTCAAAGATGTTGTACTTTCATTTTTTTATGAAGTTTCAGTAAATTATATTTTAAAAACAAAATGAACTCTGATATTTGAATTAATCCTAGCGGACTAGTGAAGGGATTATATTTGCCTGTCTGCATAAACTTGCTTCTAATCAAGATCATATTCTTCTTCTGCAAACTGAGGGTAGATGAACAATCAAGTTCTACTAGCACACAAACAACCTAAATTTTACTGTCCATGCAGTTACCTATCAGTGCTGAAACTGATAATAAACGCTCTAATCAAAGTTATCAACACATGTAAGTCAACTTGTGAAGTCTTTTAACTTCCAGAAACCCTGACCAACTCTATTAATTACCACAGAAAGGTTTTGTGCTTATTCTAGTGTGGCTGATGACACCAGTATTTTAATGGAAAAAATGTGTAGCCATTTTGTTCAACAATTGCTCACTCTGCACCTAATGAAGCAAAATTAATATACTTCTTTTCAGTCAGGGATTGAATTTTATATTTATTGCTGAGCAGAAGTGTAAAAATGAAAGATGCTGGTTCTGCATGCTGCTTGCAATTTTATAGAGAATTTGGTAATACTGTCCCATTTGTTTGTATCAGAGTTCCTCAGATGACCACTCTAAGTAAAAAGAGAAGAACCCTAGCAGTTTCAGCAAAATCATGTCTGATTTTATTTAAAAATATGCTTTATAACCTTATTAGATTACACATGAATGGAAATCTCTAGAAAAGGAATTGAAGTGATTACTATGCATTGAAATCAGAATGATCCTACCCAAACAACTGATGCACAGACCTCCTGTGTGCTTGTCCAAAGGCTGAGAAAGAGTGCATTTTATGCAGACAATCTTAACAGCAGAGAAGGACAGAAAACCATTAAATTGGCTTCATGAAATTATTTTCCATAGTTGCCTACAGACTGTTGAGTGTTTCTCTTATTCTTTAAAATTACTCTGTACTATAAAAAGTTAGGTAAAATAGGACTTCTAAGCATGAAAAAGCACTCATAGTTTAATGATATTCTCAGTGCTGATCTCAGTTCCGAGAGGAACAGAAAATGCAGAGCCGTGACATCAACCAAGGGCACCCTTTTATGTTTGTTTTCCCCTGGGCATTGCATTCTAGATGCTCTCCAGTCTGGTTTTAATAATAGCTTTATCGCCCTAGTTAAGCAGAGAATGACTCCTTTATTATTCCTTGCAGACAGATAAATCACATTTCTTACACCTATCCAACTTGCTCACCTCTATGTTACAGCTTTCCATCCTGGCCACTAATTGTCCTTTTATCGCATTTTGTTAACAGCAATGTGTGTGTCTCTGTAGATACTAAACAATACTACTGTATGACTTCCCTTTGCCCTTCTTTTATATTCTAGATACGTTGTACTTTGATCAGAAAGGATCAGGTCTATGTTTCAGTGTGGACCGTACAAATGGGAGCTCGATGACATACTTTCAGAAAACCAAATGCATTTTCCTGCTCCAGCACCTTGCTGCTGCATCGCGCCGCAGCCTCAGAAAATCCTGCATCATTTATCAGAGAGCAGCTCAGCAAGCATGTCAGGGCCAACAGGCCATTTTCGGGAACCCCTCAGGAACTGTTTACCCTGCAGTTCACCATTTTTTTTCTGGTCTACTGTCACCTGGCAAGAGGTCAGTGAGGAAGGGAACTGGCTCCCTGCGTCTGCACCCCTCCAGCACCTCACAACCCGCTGCGCTGCGCTCTGTTGCCACAACCTGCGCTGGCTTCTTCTTTCAGAAATCTCCATCCTTGTTGTCTCTCAGGACATGCTATTATGAGTAAAGTCAAGTGTTTTACTTTCTATTCCACTTCTTCAACTTTCTTCCTTGTACATGGCAGCTGATTTCTGGTAGCCCTTACAGTATTTCCAAAACTCAGCTATGAAGCTGATTATGAAATGGCTTAAACATCCTTTTTACACGGATTTATTCCCCTGCTCTGAGAGGATCACAGGGGGTCACATTTGCTTGTCTGACAGCAACCACAACATTCATGCCCACCGAGTCCCTTTCAGTTGTGAGCTGCAGTGACGAAACAGAGCTCACGGTCCCTCACTCACACACACCCCAGCCCCTTTGAAGCCTGGAAGCGAGACAGATACGTATCTACCCCCCTACACGCCCACCCCAGCAAACACACATCTGAGACTTCTGTTAGCAAAGACAGGCAATACCAGGTGTGTCTGAGAAAGCACTTGCTGAAAGCTGCTGTAACCGAGCTAGAAATCATTACCTCAAAATAAAGTAAGTGTAGGAGAGGGCTTTGTAATTTCAGGGCTCTTCAGCCTCTCCTTTTACAGGAATGAATACAAAAAGAAGTGTCTCACTAAAACAGGGCAACATCGGCACGGTGTTTTCTTTACATCTGGGTCACAGACACCCTTTTCCCAAACTCAGGACTCCAAGGGGATTGGAACAAGCAAGCGGTCCTCTGAGAAATGCCATGAACGATCAGATAGATGACCCTACTGACCCAAGAAGCAGCAGGAACCTCTGGGATCAATGTCCCACCTCTGCCAGACCCTGAAGAAAGACTGCATCAGTTTTCAACAGAACAAGCACACCGCCAACCCCACTACACAGCATGGTACGGCATACACTGGGTTTCCTTTGAAGTATCTGGCTCCAAAGAAAGCCCTTTCGACACCCTGAAGGCAACACATATATGACGCAGTATCATACACCAATGTGCTTTTCGGGCTTTTTTAAGGCAAGGCAGTGGTGGCAGGGGGTTGGTTGGTTGTTTTCAAAATGAGGTTGTCTTCACAGGAGTTGTTGCATTCATCCATAAAATGGGATGTGTCTAGAGAGAACAGAGTGAACTAAATGCCTTGACATCTGATATCCTGGACCTCTGCTGCCTGAGATGAAGAATTCAGCTCTCAGCACATCCTGGGAGCCTGGAGAAGAAAAGCACCCTAAACCACCCCAACTGCCTGATTCGGTGTGCAACAGGGCAGCACAAGTGCAAATGCTGCCTGATGGGCTGAAAGAAAAGGAAGGCTACAAGGTTGTTTGGGGTTTTGTTGTTCTTTTTTCTCCCCTTCCTTTTTTTTTTTTTAATAAAAGGCAAAATACAGATCTTTCTTCAGAAAGCAGCTTTGACTTTGGAACTGAAAAATGAAATTGTCAGAGGGAAAAAGAAATTCACCTCCATATAGAGTAACCACTGATACACAGATTCTCTCTCCCTTATTTTATAGGAAGCACCCAGAATAGCAATGTGAATTTTCTGAATATTTCTTGCTAACTCCCACTCCTTCGTAGTGAGCAACTGGAAGGTTTCAATCTGAATAACTGACTTTATAGTTGTAGGGAAAAATAAGTCAAGTTACTACATCAAAGGGCAAGAAAGCCCTGTTTGTGCTCCCTGGAAGATACTGTATTGGCTCCCATAAGCAAGCAGCAAAATGCAGCTTCTGTCATTCAGAAGTCAGAATAAACATCCAGAAGGTTAAATTCAAGTCTTAGGAGGTTAGACTATAATTTTCTCATAAGAAATACAAATTCTAGGTAATCACAAAATACAGAACTTGTCACAGGGCTGCAGTATTTTAGAACTTCTGGTATTAGTTACAGTCGGAAATGCTGTAGCTAAATCACAAAATATTTGTATTTGAAGGTTTTCTGCTTATACAAGAACATTAAGCCACTTCATTCCAATCACGTGGTAGAGGTGAAATAATCAAAATATAAATCTATACTGAACTTTTGATAACTATCTTCAATTCAACAACATTGGTTTTGCCTTTTCCCCCATTGCTTTGCATTTATGTTGCCTCAGAGCATTCTGCTCCTGAAGTGACTATTGATAAGCCAGTGACAAATATACTCAAAGAAATGCAGAGTTATAATAGGATTCTACTCTGATGCCATCTTTCAGAATGGTAGGACTTGGCTAAATCAGTGATACTATTCAGTTTAAGTGAGCACCTCTAACTCTTGGTTCATCTGTTGCCATTTTCTCTTCACTTAGGTGCAAGGTGCTAGCTGTTTTTCTCTTTCATATAGGCACACATGCAATGCCATACACCAAGGGCGTATGTGCATACATATCTACACGTGCACACACATATATGAGGGGTGTGTAGTGTGTGTGCATATATATAGACCTGCACTCACCTCAGCCGTATCTTCTCATTGCCTTGGTGGGTTACAGACCAGAGCAGGGAGGACGCTCAAGTCAAACAGAATCACTGATGCAACACCAGTGACTTCAGTCAGGCAGATGCATGTGTGAAAGGAAAAAAGGTTCAGAAGTTAAGGGAGCCACCTGCCCTGCTTTGCCTCCCCGCCTCATCAGCAGGAGGGTGCGGAGGTCTGCGGCTCAGAAGAAGCTGCACCACCTTTGAAAGAACACCCACCTCCCCAGGGGTTTCCTTTTGCAGGGTCCCTTCCCCTCTGGGCTGCTCTGAAAACTATGCCTGTCACCAACAAGAAACCACTTCAGTATCCACCAAGCCTGGTTTTACTGCCGCCTCACTCTTTCTTGTGCCCCCTTTCACATCAGCGTCTGGTAGGAAAGGAGTAGGAGTTCGGTGAATGGTAATAAAAAGCTGGATAATAGCAGGAGAAAGAGTCAGAAAGCAGCTATGGAAAGGAAGAGTAAGCAACTTTAAATGGATTCATAAAACAGACAACAACATATTTTCCACTTGAGTGGAGAGTCACTGCAGATTCATTCATAATTTGACTCCTGTATTTGAAAGAAGAGATCTAAGCAATAGAGAAAAAAACAGCGGAAAATTAAATTATTTCATCTATTCAGCATTTTCAGTCCTATTCTTGCTGTTATTAATTATCCTTTTGAACTATCACAGAGAGTTGTGTTTAATATCTTAACTGCATGGAGGAAAGAACTATAAAACCAGTTGTTATGTTTATAATAATGCTAGCTTCTCCGTACTTGTTAAGGCCAGTCACCACAGTCACAGAAGCTAAGAAGATAGTCAATAAGCCAAAACCGAAGTCTCTGTGAGAATGCATGCTAGAGCTCTCCTTCAAAATGCTGCAATACTGTTGCTCAGAACTGCCTTGACAGACAGCAGAGCCTCAGACATTAAAAGTTAGTTACAGGGCACCAGAAGACCAGAAGATAAAGTTCATAAACTATAGGCTGTTAACTTTCCTAATAAAAAGGACTAACTTTTTAACAGGAGAATAGACAAAAAAGACCTCGCAAGAATAAGTTTTATTAAATATAAACTATGCCTGCACTTCTTAAAGTCTTCAATTTTTAGCATGTATTATGTTGTACTTGGTGTTTATACCATGTTACCACAAGAACGCTTTTCTTTGCAGAGAGAGGAACGTGTTCAATTTCATAATTGATGAATTCATTTATGCTAAAAGAGAAGTAACTGCCCTAGGGCAGAGATTATGTCTTCCTTGAAGTAGCAAACTGAAGCTCTAACTTGAACTAGTAAGTTAATAGCCTGCTTGAACATCCTTTTCAACCTTAAGATGAACCTGATAACTCACCCAAAAAAGCTGAAAAGTCGAATTACTTTGTCCCGGTGCACTTTGAAGAAAATAATATGTGTGCTCTAGGTCACTCTAGGGATGGAAAGTCATACTTTCTGGTGCCCCAGACTGTTAGCTGAGTTCACATGTTAAAAAGTTCAAGCTATGTTTACGAATATGCTATAAATAAAAATCCTGGTTTCATTGCTAACACTGCAGTTCTTCTTATTTTAAGAACACAAAATCATGTGTCACTAAAAAAAAAAAACAAAAAAACCCCCAGTTTTAATACTTCAGGCCGCTGACCTATCCATGGAGTTATAAAAAAAAAAAGAAAAAAAAGAAAAAAAAATGCTCTATCTTTGATTTACATTCTTACAGAGCAGAAGCTCAGAGTACCTGTTAGGAGGAGATTACAATTTACAAGCATTTTCTTTCTGAAAATTAAAACTGAAATATTTTTGTTATCATTTTTGTTTTGATTTCCTGACATATCAGAAGTAGAAATAAAACCATGTACGTTTTCATGTAATACTTGATTGTTAATTCTCATTAAGTCTTTTTAAATATCAAATTGTATGTCTTTTCTAAATCAAAGAATCTTCTGACTGTTACAAAGAAATTCTTTTAAAAAAATTAAATCAAAACAGATAAAAGATTTCCATTTAACTCCAGAAAACAATCTTAAGTCTCACTATTTTGGGATCTTGTGTTCTAGTGGGATTCAATAGCATCTCTTTGCTACACTGGTATTAAAAGACCAACATTTATCCATTTAATTCACTACAAGTTTATGGGATAGTGTCCCATAACAGCTTGTATTTTAAAATTAGTCTATGCAGTTCCAGATGGAGAAAATTAAATGACTTAATGGCAAGGATATAACTTTTACTTAAAACTTCTCTAGTTTAGTCAACAAGGATACCCTGGGATATAGAGCCCCTTCCTCTCTATTGCGCAGAACCGTAACGCTAGCCTTTAATCAAAAAGATGAGTGCCAGAGGCCTAACAAACTGCAGACTCGACACTGCTGGTTCACAGGAAAGTCAAACTGAGTTTTCTGTGGCTTAGGTCTGCCTGGCAAACCCCAGCTCAGCTGCGTGTCACCGTTTACGATAAAAGGCAAGAGCGGACCCCACGGGAGTCAGCATCACGCCGAAACACCGAAGTTCACAGAAGTCACTGTCTTTCTGACTACGTGGGGTTTTCTTCTGCTTGGTTTTAGTTCCCGCAGTGTAGCTACGTATGTTCCACTGCCCAAACTGTGTCCTACAGTCACAATCTGGTGATGCTCCGACACTTGAAGATGTTTACTGAACAGCTCTTGTCACCAACACTTTCTTCCACGTAAGTCTTACAGCCAATCTCTTTGCCGGCACACCCCTGCCTACCACAGAAAAGCTTTCCAGCCCATCAGCGTGCCAGATGAAAAACCACAGGGTGCAATGAGGTCAAGAAGAAACAGTGCAGGTGACCATTAATAAGCATTCAGCGACTCCTAAAGCTACGTGCACGGCCAGGACTCATGCACCTGCTAGAGAAGAGCAGAAAACATTTACACAGGCAGGCAGCTACTGGCAAGGTACAAGGAAATTTAGATAGGACGTGGTGGAAACAGTGGAGCCACTGAACTGCCAACCCTACGTGCTTTGCGGAAAAAAAAAAGTCAGGGTTATATACATAATTATATTGCATTCAAAGGTAAACAAAAATAAAAGCACAGGATACTTGAAAAATTCATGACATATTGACAATTCTGTAACAAACAGAACCTGGTAAATAATCCTTGCAAGACTGAGTTTAGTTATGCAGATACTGAGACAGGAATTAATGTCAGTCTCCAGCTCTCTGACACAAAGTTAAGCAATCATCTTTCACCTATCACCTTCCTTCCAAGAGCCACATTTTCCTGCAAACTTACTGCACCTTTAGCATTTAAAAAAAAATACAGGGGAAAAAAAGTAAATCACACATGCTGGCTTTGACTAAGGCTCTAGTCCTGCTCCTGCTGAATTTAGCAGCACACTGAAGGAACAGGATTGAATATATGAAGTGCTGTAATACTTGCATTCATTTAAAATAAAGTTTAAAAAAGACATAACTACACACAGCAGTCGGTGAACTCAGGCATCATTAGAGTTCGTACAAACTTCCTCTGAACTTCAGATAGCAATTTATGCATAATTCTTCCTTGTACGTTTGATAGGAGGGAAGGGAACCCATGAGCTAACCAGTTTACTGCTGTTTTGTTAATTCTAAAGGCGTAATTTACAGGAAAATAAGGTGGCCATATTCTGGGGGCTTTAAAATAAACAAGACTCAATAGATGAGTTATACATATAACTCAAGAATGTGTCCTATTATCTTATCTCAGAGGCGCAGGAACACAATTCATGTTCTGTTTAAGGCTACTGTTGGCAGATATACGCAGTTTAATTCCCCCGCTCCCTGCATGCTGAGAACCTGAGGGATACAAAAGTTCTTCTAATTTCCATTTTTAATTAATTAATCTTCAATTTTACATTAATTTTTTTTGCTCCAGCATTACTATTCTTTTATTACTCCAACATTATTTTTTAGCTTAATATAAAGCAGAGCTTCCTGTATCTTCTTTTGTGTGTCAGTGCTATCTCAGTAAGCAGCTGTCCAACGCCAGACTTGTTCTTCACCTCCTACATGGCCTTGGTCCTCCAGGGCTCTCACGAGCAGCTCTGCCTGCAAACAAGGGCACGGCACAGATTTGGAACAGATGTAGGAAGCCTTTAAACTGACAATGCTACCAGAGAAAGGGAAACACTCTGTAACCTGCTTCTCTTCTGCATTTATGAAAGCACTTGTTGCAGAAAGGCTATTGACCACTCTGCACATTTCCCTGATCCTTCTAGTAGCTGTTTTCCATATCAGCTCCACTTGAATGATTTCTTTCTGTATTTGAGGGTTCAAACAAAATGCAAAATTTTACTGTACATAATACTGTGACATAAATATTATCCCAGTTTATGGCATATACACCTTTTAATATATCCTGGAATCTCTTTTTATGATGCTTCTCTCACTGCTAGTTTTGATGATACTGCAGACAATCAACATACCAATCTTTTCACTCCACTAATGTGCCAAACTGACAAACCCCTTGTGCAGGGCACAAACTTATTATAGGTTCCCATAACACGCCTGTCCTCTCTGTACTATTACATTTCATTTATTTCCACCAGCCCATGAAATCCTGCTTGGTACTACAATCTGCTTTTTGGTTGAAGATATGTTCCTAGTTTGTGACATCAATAAATCTTATTCACACGCTCCTACTTCTTCTGTCACTGCTATTAACTCTGATATTAAATAGTAATATTCAGACCAGTTCTTAAAGATTCTGACTGATCATCTCTTCAGACCCAAATTTTTTCCTGCAGTGTCCTACTGACACTATCTTGTCAGTCACTTCACTGTGTCCATATATGTACTAAACTCCCTCCTCTCTGTTCCATGTAGCACCATGGAAAATGATCCTGATAAATCCATCATCCATTCCTATGTGAAGATAAGTAATAATCCTTTACTGAGTAATCAGTTTAGTTATCCTCATAATCAATCTTTGGTAAAGCTGCTTTGCATTTTATCTTACTTTCCATGTTCCTAGGTTGTGACTTTCCTGTAAAATTTACCCTGAAGCATTTTTGACAACTGAGGTGCAAGTTGAACACATTTGTAATTGATCCCTGCTCTTCCTGTTCCCAAAGTATTAGCAACATGTTCACTATTCTTCTGCCACATCGAGAACTGACCCTGTAGTGCTCCAATCCCAACTTTTGCTGGCCAGTCAGTGAATGAATAGTAAGCATTCTTTAGAGACAACCAGTGCATGAGTAACTGAAATATCTGAGGACAGAAAGTGTTAAAAGGGGGGAAAACAAACCCTGATGTGGAGATCTCAGATCGACAACATAGATGTTTACGTACTTACCTGCAAGGGAAGTACTGCTATCACAGCTTCATGTTGTGAGAGATTCACCCACCACAATCTTTATGAGATGACTTCAGAGCTATCTCTGGGATTCTGTGCTC
>VXBW01002443.1:3809-18273 GCA_013400375.1 Thinocorus orbignyianus
CCCCCAGATACAAAGTTCGGCCAGTAAAGATTACATGGAAACTGGAACACGCATCGTATGGAATACAAGATGCACCGGATGAGGAAGTTTAAAAACTTTCCGAGCGAAAAGTAGAACGAAGAAGAAGAGGAAAAAAAATTAAAAAAAATAAAAAGGAAGAAAAAAAATTAAAAACAAACCAAAATAACCAAAACCAAACCAAACCAAACAAAAAAAAAAAGTCTCCTAACATTTTCCCAAAGGTTTCACTCTCCTGTCACACACACTCTCCAAATGACAGCTCAGCAAATTCAACTCTGCAAAAGAAAACAGAGCCAGGTCAATCCAGAGGAGGGGAAATCCAGGCACCAGGACACCGCCCGCGCCGCGGCCCCCACTCACCTATGTCAGCTTCTTGGCTTTGTTGTAGAGCGAATCCACTACTTTGCTCATATTTTGAATAGTCTCCAGGGCAGCTTCATAGGTTTTGTCTACAGGGGGTTCGTCGAAGATGATGAGGACTCCCTCGCCTTGGTCAAGGATGCCTACGGACACAAAGCCGCCGTTACTGGCGTAAGACTCCACGGATCCCACCTTCCAGACAGCCAGCAGGAATTTAGGGATCTCACCAGCAAACTGGTTGGTGTCGGGTTTGGAAGGGGCTCGTGGGTTGTACGTGGCTGACTGGTTTTGTCTGGACTGCACTAGCAGTACCTTACCCAGGAAAAACTAAAACAAAACATCCTGGAGAGGGGTTGAGAAGATGCCCAGGAGATGCTTGTGCCAACAGCCACCCCCTCACAGCCCCCTGTGCCCAACACAACACCAGGGCAAGGCAATAAAAAAGAGGCTATTTTAGAATTAAATCATTTCCAGGTGCCAGATGGGCACTGGAGCTGGGTTCCCTAATTTTTGAGCTATTCTCTAACCAGGATGCTTCCTTTAGCCACCCATCCTGATCAAGAAGGCCTTCTACGTCAACGCTAGGGACAACGTAAACCGGAATGGAGCTGGTTCCTCGAGGGCTCACTGGAGAAGCAGCTTCCTGCAAGCTCTGACAACCCCAAAGCCATCAGCTCTGTCGTGCAGGTGCCCCCACCAACGCACAGAACACCCTTGGCATAAACCATCCAGGAGAGGTGACCACATACTCCAGTAAGTGCCTCCTGGCCAGCCCACTGGTGGGTCTCTCAACCACCCTCGGATGCAGCTGCAGCGAAGAAGGGCTTAAGAGCAGCTTCTGATTTGTGAGAAATTAAGCCTCAAGCTTAACAAAGGCAGATGGAGTAACAGGAACAGCCTCCACGGCAGGAGTAACAAATAAACCCACCACTCACTGCCCTTCCCTGGCAACCCACCGCCCGCGGCAGAGGGGGCCAAGGAGGACACTCGGGGCTCAAAGGTGTTGCGGTAACGAGGGCTCTGCCCCAGAGTTTGTTCACACTCCCCCACCTGCCCTCGGGCAGCAAAGCAGCCAAGGGTGAAAGAGGCACAGACTCACCATGAAATTTCTTGTCCAAGATCATCTGTGACAGTTTCCTTTCTACCTCAGCCTGAAATTGAAGCAGAAAAATTCAAAGTCTCCTGGAACCATATAAAAAAATGGGATTTTTACTACTGCAAGAGCCCTGGCGGGGTATAAGCACTGCTTGGAAGCAGCTATTTCATCCCTGAACACAGTGTCAGCACAGACCTCTCTTGCATGCTGCTCTGATACTGCCAGATGCTTTAGATGACACAGGAAACAAAGCAGCAGCTTTTAGTGACGAGGGCACCGGGACGCCTCGCCCCCGCGCTCTGCAGAGGCCGGTGTTATCTGTCACTTCCCACAGGCATTACTCCTTAGGGATCTGGAGCATTACAGCTCGGTTCAGGGAGTATTTAGTCAAGCATCGGCCAAGCTGACCTCCTGCCCAGCCCAGGCAAGGCCCCCCAGCCACCACCTCTTCTGCTCTTTGGACAGAGGACACGGAGCTGCAGTTAAAACAACTGCAGAGCAGTTTTTAAACACCAGAGGTAGCCTAGGAAGGGACTGCACAGATAGAAGACAAGGATGGATAAAGTAACGACCATAAAGGCTGAGCTTGGGACAGTTCCAAACCTCTGGCCATAAAGGATGAAAGCACTTTGGGATGCAACTAGCTTGGGCTCCAGTGGATTTTTCCTACAGCTTAATCTGATTGGGATTATCCGTGAGGCACTTATTGCAATAGGCAATGTGACATACGCATCCCTGATGGAATCTCCCAGCAATTAGCTGGATCCCGTATCTTCAGGGTCTGAGAAAGACTCCTCTGAGCATGCTCACGAGGATTAAATGCGGGTCAGCAGGGAAGACGGAGCTGGTCACGACATGAGCTGTTATCACAGCAAAGGAAACCCTGTCTCCCAGAAAAAACAAGTGCTAACACAGGGAGTAACGCCCCTGCGAAGGAAGGGGATGCTGCAGCAAAGTCTCAGTGCAGAGGAAGCCAGTCCAGAAACCCCCAGAAACTGTCTGCGTTAAAGTTAAGATCCCAAGAGCAGGATCTGCCTGGAAATGCTGTGGAGCTGACCTGACAGGCTTAATAGCCCACATTTATTTCCCAGCAAAAAACACCATTTGACTTCAATTCCTTTCCCCTCTTAAGACACTTCACTGATTTCTAGTGATGTTCTTACCTTTGAGAGCTTGATGAGGCTGGATATGTGTTCAATCTATAAGAGAGACCAACAGAGTTGAGTAAATCTTTAGCTGGAGTTTTGACATGCACCATGGGGGTGTGAGGTTCTGCCAAAGAACAGCTCAAGGGTCTGTAAAAGCTCCGGCCTAAAAACCTCCAATGGTTTTCTCTGCTCTGCAGCTTCACGTCCTTCAGATTTGATCCTCATTTTTAACTGAAGATGGACTAGACACCTAAAGCCCTTTCACTCTGAAACATGAAACATTTTCTTTTCCCCGAGACTATTGCAGCTTTACCCACGCTCTGAGCCCTTCAAAGCCAAACACCTTCAGTGTTTAAAGCACATCCACACCCTTCAATGTGCGCAGCAGAATGGGTGGGAAGGGTAGTGACTCTGGAACGTGGTTTTCCAAAGCCCCCCTCAACCTCCTCCTTATCATTTTTCAGCTGAACGTAGCAAACCCTGAGCTCTGGAAGCGCTGATATTTCTCTCAGTAAGAAATATCCTCTATGGGAACAAGTCCCTCTGCGCCCAGCAGCAGGGGACAGAGGTCGCTGTGCTGGCTGGAAAGATTTACCTGTACTCTGGAGAAGGGTTCGATGACTCTGATCAGATTCTGTTCCAATAAGTTATCGTAGAGCTTAGCCAGGTGAGTGTTTATGATGGGGTCGTCCCTGAGCTCCACCTTGTAGTCTGTCAGAGCCTGCAGGAGACACAACGGGAAGAAATAACTCAGGTATCAACAGGTTTCCCATCTTCAAGGCCCTCTGAGGGTGAAACAGCCTTCCCTCCCTGCCCAGCAAAGCAGCAGTGGTTAATTCAATCCCACAACTCAGCTAAAAGGCCAGGAGGTCACGACAGCCTGGCAGCCTTTCAAGCACCATCAGGCTTCAACAGCCTTTCATCTTCACACTCCTGGAGCTCAGCAGGCCAGAATGGCTGGCTTACGCTCAGGACAGCACGACAGGATCATTTCCTGACAAGGGAATCCTCTCTGTTATCCCTGTGGTATTCTTGCTGAAGGCAGGAAAAAATTTAGGAAGGTCCACACAGAAGTGAACAGCACCAGAACTTCAGGAAACTGAGTTGGCTCTCCAAAATAATAACAATAAAAAAACCCCAAACCTCAAAAATAAAACAACAAAACAACCAACCCCAAACAAACACACACCTTCAGTTTCAAGCAAGCTATCCCTCCCCACGCTGCGAAACCCAAAGCTCTTGATTATTGTAGGGTATTTGCTGGATGTGCAGTTGCTTTCCATGAATGTTTTTACGGTTTCCTGCTCCTACAACTTCCCAAACCCGGCATTTCTGTGTGTTTCCTCCAGCCAGGCCCTGTTTTCTTTCTCCTGACTCACCTTTTCAAAATCTGCCAGCGATCGGTTCTTACTGGCCTGCGCCACACATTTTAGTGCTTCTGTCTGCAGAGAAAGAAAAGGAGAGCGGGTTATTCTGCTGGATGCTCGTTGCCAAGGGGGCAGCATCCTGAAAACGTGCTTAAGCAGCAAAAGGGGAATGTTCCTCCTGCTCCAGAGCCGTGTCAGTGTTACCTCCACACGGGCAGTGCAAGGACAGCTGCTAATAAGGAGAACATGCAGAACAGCTGCGGGACACAGCATGGAATCAGCTTCACACAGACAAAGAACTCAAGTTTTGCGGGCTCTGAGAACACCAGCTGCAGTCCCTATCAGGTTGCAGGTTGGGAGTTTGATACAGTTTTTAAGAAAAGTACCCATTGGGGCAGTTGTTTAATGAAGAAGGTGGCCATTCTCAGACCCTAAAGCTGTGTTTCTCCCCTCCAGCAGGTCACATTTCCTCTGCTGAGCAGCAGAAGCGTGGCACAAGTCCTAGGGATGTCATGGAAGTGTCATGGACAGCACCAGGAAGTGTTTCTACCCCACAGTTGCCAAAACAAAGCAAAAGACTCAGCTACAACCAAACTACCATATTTATACTAAACAGAACAGTAACACCACTAGAACTGTTTCCATGTGGTGAGAGGAACAAGTGCATGAGACAATACAATCATCACATAGTGGTTTGGGCTGGAAGGGACCTTAAAGCCCCTCCAGTGCCACCCCCTGCCCTGAGCAGGGACACCTCCTATCAGACCAGGTTGCTCCAAGCCCCATCCAGCCTGGCCTTGAACCCCTCCAGGGATGGGGCCACAGCTTCTTTGGGCAAGCAGGACAGCCTGGTGGCTACAATGCACAAGGCCCAGGTTTCTGCTGCCCTGTCTCCTGCCAAGCTGTCCCCAAGTTGTCCTACTTTTCCTCTGCTCCCCAGGCTCAGTTTCCACAGCTGTGGCAGGAACCTGCTATCTCAGGAGAACAGCATCAGGAGCAGCTGAGATTTTCCTCCCTCACCCTTTGAAAAGGAGCCTCCAAGCCCAGCTGCCGCTTGGGGGAAAGGAATGAAGCAGGACTGGGGCTGCCCTTGGTGATCCAGCAGGGATAACGCAGGGATATCCCTCCTCCAGACTCTTCTATGCACGTGTGCTCGCTGACCTCCTCCGTTAAAGAGCTTCCCCAGTCCTCTGTGAGGTAGGGGAGCATTAGCTCCTGCGTCAAAGTAAACAGCCAGCTGACCAAAGCCACCGAGGGCACGGGTGCTTAAGCCTGGCTCAGACCCTGGCACGCTCAGCTTTTGGCCCTGGGTTTTATATAAGCATCCCTGGATTTAATACGGGGGTGGCACTGGCAGACTGGCAAGTCACCATGTTACAATAAACAGCTGATTTCACAGCTCCCCGGCTGCCTGGCTTCCACCTTACGCTCATCTAGGTCTCAAGCTGCTCTGCCATGAATGGATTTTCCAGACTTGCTACAACACAAGTGAAAACAATGAAAAACTTGGGTTTAAATCCATCAGATCCGTGGCTCTAGAGCAGCTGGGGAGGGCTGGGACAGGAGCACCTTACGGCGTTGGGCGTTTAGGAGATCATACAGAAAGCAGGGAGGAGAAAAATAGAAAATGAAGTGAGCAGGCCAGGTTCTCAGGTTGTGAAAAATCACTCTATTCCCTTTGAAGGCAACTGACTTATGGTAATGACTTACGGGAATTTCATCAGTCCTGGAACTCATTCAGGACACTCAGCAGCGAGGGGTGTTTTGGTATGAAAAGACCAAAGTATCTGCCTAACAGAACAATACAGTGTTCTCAGAGATAACAGGAAGATAGAAAGGATGAAGTTTTTTATACCTGTCTTCCTGCATACCGCAGAGCAAGCTTTCCACTCACTAACGCTTGCACATCTTCTGGGCTAGAGAGGGAGGGAGGGAAGAGAGCCGTTAGTCAACAACACGGTCAGCTTAAATCTAAAGCGCCTCTCAAAAATTCCCAATTAAGGGCAAATTACTACAATTCAAGGAGCCTCCTATGGCAAGCAGTGATTAGGTCATAAATAAAGACAAACAGCAAGCTCGTCTGCTTGAGTTCTTTCATTAGTAGAGAGTCTTATCAACAAAAAAGCCTTCCACATTTAAATCTAGGAAGTGTTCTTTGCAGAACCCTTTGCCACGTACATGTTCAGCATGATTTTGCACAGCAACATGTATTTCAGCGCAGTGATGGCTTTTGGGTTGTCAATTGAATCATATCCCTCGAACGCCTCATAAAAATACGAATAGGCTGTTTTCCAGTCCTTCTCTTCCGCTGCATGAATAATACCTGCGGGGAGGAACAAAGAGGAAAGCAAAGGAGTCAATTCTGAATGTCACTGGAAGAAGACAGAACAATTTGGTGGCCCAGTGCTTTATCTGGTAGTTCAGTAAAGAGAATCCTTTCTTTCCGTGTCCCCCTTCACCTTATCTCTAGAAGAAGAATGTCTATGCCCTCTCTTAAGGGGATACATTAGGAAAAACAAGTTTGGGGCACTTCAGGTAAGCACCTGCAAATGAGGTCAGGACCACAACAGTTACACTAACGTGGTGTAATGCTGCAGTGCCTGGGGAGGTTATGGACCCTCCATCACTGGAGGTTTTTAAAAACAGGCTGAAAAAAAACATCTCAGGAACAACGTAATTACAGCTGATGCTGCCTTGAGGCAGCCGGGCAGACTAGCGGGTATCTTGCGGTCCCACCCAGCATCACTTTCTATGATTCACTCAGGAAGGAACAAATATCAGTCAACTGATGCATCCTGACATGGCCTAGACTCCCCCCTCCTGCTGAAGGGCTGTACCTGACTGCATGTCTAACGCCGCCTGCAGCTTAGGTGGACAGTAGATGGCATTGGCTGTAGTCCGTGCAGAGGTTAAGGCTGCTCTTGCTTTTGGCAGATTGCTCAGGGCATGGTAAGTCTTACTTTCTAACAGCTGCACTTCCACCAGCAACGCCTTGTCGTCCATCTTTTTCAATTCCCGAAGAAGCTGGGAGCCTGGCAGTGGGAAAGAACCAGAAAGAACCTTTTTAACCTGCTCTTCATCCACTACCAACAACTACACCAACCAAGTCCTTCCAGATGACACCCTTTCCCCCCTGCCCACAGCAGCACTGGCTTTGAAGAAGGGGCGTGAGGCTCACACAACCTGTTCCTCCAAGGAGAAACAAAGGAGAGGAAATAATAGTGGGTCAGTGCCAGTCTGCAGTTGGAAAAGGAGTCATGGCTGCCCCATCCCTGGAGGGGTTCAAGGCCAGGCTGGATGGGGCTTGGAGCAACCTGGTGTGGTGGGAAGTGTCCCTGCCCAGAGCAGCGGGTGACACTGGATGGGCTGTAAAATCCCTTCCAACCCAAACCATTCTATGATTCTAAGTGTTAGAGGTGTAAGAGGGCAGTGAGAATTCTTGGGTACATGGACAGTGTGTCTCTGCCACCTCCCCATGGGCAGCAGGTGCTCAGTCAGAAGCCAAGGCTGGATTGTGCAGTTCAGGTGGTCACGCTGGTGCCCTTTCCCCAGCACACAGCACCATGTAATGCTCACACCCACAGCCCTGAGCCAGCACAAAGTATTGCCCACTCCCACATCATTCCCTTCGGGGGAGACCTGAGGATTTTTCAGTAACTCCTAAGAATATGGGATGAGGAAGGAATGTTTTAAGCGCAGGACATCTAAAGATCAGATTTAGGAGGTAGGAACGGACAGCTTAAGAAATGCCTGGATAAACTGTCCCTTTGAAACCGTGTAAGGACGGAAAGATCCAGCCTCAGAAAACTCTGAGGCACTTGGCTGCTGCGGGGATCGCCTTCCCCAGCCATAAACATGTGTCTCCACGACCTGGCCCCACCACCCCACGTTCTTTATGGCAGGAGAAGACTTTTAACTTGTGCTCTGTGGTTCCAGCACCCAAAATCTCTTCTGCTCCCGTGAGAACAAAGTCCTGAAACGGCTGCGACTGTTTCTGGGCTCCCCAGTTCAAGGAGGACAGGGAACTGCTGGAGAGGGGACAGCAGAGGACCACAAGGATGATGAGGGGCCTGGAGCATCTCTGTGATGAGGAAAGGTTGAAGGACTTGGGTCTTCTTAGTCTGGAGAAGAGAAGGCTGAGGGGGCACCTGATCAACACCTAGAAATACTTCAAGGGTGGGTGGGTGTCAGGAGGATGGGGCCAGGCTGTTTTCCAGTGGTGCCCAGTGACAGGACAAGAGGGAACGGGCACAAACTGGAACATAGGAAGTTCCATCTGAACATGAGGAGGAACTTCTTTGCTGTGAGGGTGTCAGAGCCCTGGCAGAGGCTGCCCAGAGAGGGGGGGGAGTCTCCATCTCTGGAGACATTCAAACCCCGCCCGGACATGCTCCTGTACGACCTGCTCTGTCAGGGGGTTGGACTGGATGGTCCCCAGAGGTCTCTTCCAACCCCAACCATTCAGTGATCTCTCAATGGAGTCTCAAGACAGGCTGTCCTATAGGTACAAGCTTTCACAACTCCCTAAGCTGTACGCCCATCATTAGCTAACTAAGCACAGCTTTACAGTATGGACTCTGATCAGCTTAAACCCAAGTTCATTATATATCCATATGCAAACGAATTCTAACTTGATATTGAATTCCATGTAGCAGAGCACTGAACATAACTTGATATTCCGATCAGACACCAGTCACCTGGGTGACTTGTCACCAAACTGTTCAAGAAGTTACAGATCCCTGGTGAGGCATCACCACTGCCCAGGAGAGCACTTCTGTCCGTGTCACTGAGCCACCCCCCAGCCCTGCTGACACTCGTGCACAGAGCAGCCCGTGCAAACACCCTTCAGCCAGCTCAAACCTCGTCACACCTCACCCCAGCCACTTGCAAAAACGAGCATTTGTAAAGCCCCAGAGGCAGCTGGGCCCTGTAAGATGACCTGCTTTACCCTGCTGTGTGGCAGAGAAGGAGAGTTCACATGGTTCATTACCATATCTCAGGTGGTGCAGGAGCAAATTCTGAAAGCCATTACACTGCTGCACAAGAGGTTGATTAATTACATCCTTAGAGGTTTGCCATTCCCTGTTATTTCTACTGCTTTTACTGAGGCTGTAGTTGAACAAACTGAAAAAAACTGGTTTCTCCCTCGACCTCTCTGATCACAGCAGCATATAGAATCATAGAATGGTTGGAGTTAGGAGGGACCTCAGATCATCCAGTTCCAACCCCCCTGCCCTGGGCAGCGACACCTCCCACCACACCAGCTTGCTCCAAGCCCCATCCAGCCCAGGCCTTGAGCCCCTCCAGGGATGGGGCAGCCACAGCTTCTCTGGGCAACCTGGGCCAGGNCCTGTCAGGCTTCAGCTGGATACAGCTCCTCTTTGCTTCCAAAATTATTTGAGAGGAACAAATGACGACAAACGAAGAGATGTCTAAAGCATTCATCACCAGCAAAAGACGGCAGAACCGGTACAGCACTGAGAAATCAATGCCCCAGTCGTACAGAACTGAGGAAGGAACATGACGTAGCAGATCATTTTCCCCGTCAGCCTCAAGACTAATCGCAAAGCAAAGAGCTACCACCACCTTGTGGAGACTCACCCAGCTGCAGCGCTTCCTGGTACCTCTTGGTATCGAAGTACAAAGAGACCAGCCTGGCCTGGGGAACAGAAAAGGAACTGCTGTGAGGAAAGCCAGAGAGAGGTAGCACAGATCTATTCTGTTAAAGGAAACTTTACATTTTCATCCACACTGACTGCATCAAATTAGTGTCTATTCATTACATCACATGGCCCATGTCTGCAAGATCTAACAGTTGGAAGATGGGCTCATTTAAACACAAGGGGTAAAATCCTGCCTATTCATGAAAAATCACTGACTTCGTTGTAATTGTTGTCACCCGTCCATACACGTGCAAAGATCAACACATCACAATTTCTATAGCTATTAAGTCTGATAAAAGGGAAGACGTTATCACATGGGTTTGGGATCCGCATTGTGACATACCTCCAGAGCCTGGCGTAGGAAAGTCCTCTTCTCTGATTTGGCCCATTCAATACACTCTAAACACAGGTCAACCTTAAAGGGAGAATAAAGAAAAGTGTAAAGCCTTTGACTGCCCCTCTTTAAAACAGCAGTATGGCTCAACCATCTGCTACAAAGCAACAAGAATACAGCAAAGCCTGAAGCTCCATAACAGTTTCAGAAAATAAGTCATTCCTGTCTGAAGAGCAGCATTGTTAATTGCTTTACTCCAAAATGAGCCTAGAGATTAGCTTTCATTGTCACTGCCTACCCCAAATGGCTCTGAACAACACCTTTAATAAGGTGTAGTTCCCTGCTGATGAAAACTGCGGCTCGACAGCAGATTTAGTGACTTCTCCTCAGCAAGGACTCATTGGTCTCCCCATGCCAAACACTTCAGCCTGGGGCTGCATCACATCCAGTCACAGAAATGTTGCACAAAATGATACAAAACAGCTAAATTGTGCTAAATGTTTTCCTATTCTATCTGCTAGATTAACTTCTTGTGCTTCGTAAGGACGTTCACAGTATTAGCCCCCATCTAATATGTTCTGCAAGAGAAAGTAGAGTTCAGAAGGCAAACTAAGGCTTAGTTTAAGCTTTAGCCATCACAAGAAAACCCAAGAGACCACCGCCTTCGATTCCTTCTCTGAAGCACTTGGCTTCCAGTAACTTTTTCTGACCACCAAGGCCCAAATCCTCCCACCCTGGAATATGAAAATAAAGACCTGGTTCCCAAAGTTTCATCGGTAAAAACAACTGCTGAAATCCGAACGGCATTTCTTAAGCAGCCGTGGTTTTGTTTGAAACAAAAACATCTGGGTACACCAGAACCCATTTCGTCTTAGGGCAAGGGATGAACTGAAAGGCTTTGAGGTCCCTTCCAGCACATTTCGCACCATTTTGTTCAGCCAGAGAGAGATCTGTGTTTTCAATTGCTCTAGAAAAAAAGGAAATCTAAGCACACGTCTTTTAGAGCCTAAATATTTCAGATCCTGAGTAATTAAGCAGTATAAAGCACCAGAGGTGCCAGCTCCACTATTTACAGCCCGGTCAGGTGCCAGGAGCCAGTCAGTAAGTGACACTGGATGGCCTATCTATCACTTCAGAGCAAAAGAATCCAATGGATTCTCAAATTTTTAAGACTGCTGAGATTCCCTTGATGAATAAAGCAGTTGTGTTCCACCCCCAATTAGAAGCAGGTGTCGATTTAGTTCTGGCCAACAATACACAGTAAAGTCATCTTGAGGTGCTAGGCTCAGGATTGCCTTTTCCCAAAAATCTCTGGGTCATGGGTCGCTCTGGAGCAGCTCCGGAGCCCTACTGCGCTCCAGGACTCTTCAGCCCCGCGTCACTGCTTATTAAATGGGGACAATTTATGATAAGCCATTATGAAGCTGCAATTTATTGCAACCATGACAGCAGGAGCATTAGGAGCTGGAGAAATCTCTGATTTCATTACTTTACCGGGCTCTTGGGAGTCTTCTTCATCTAAGTTACACCAAGGAAATGAGTGTCCCTCTGAACATCGCTGACAGCACTCAGACTTCCTGCCCTAAGAACTTCACAGGTCAGGTGCTGTAATTCATTAAGGCTTTGGCTTCTGAACTTGTCTGAAAGTGACTGCTTTGATTAACGGGGCTATTTTTCCATCGCTACTAATCCAAGTTCTTCCCCTGCCATCAAATGCCACCTTTCGGGACTGCACCCAAATATTGTCATTCACACTAAGTCACCTTTAGAAAAAAAAATAATCTGAAGCCACTCGTTTTCTCCTGACCCCTTCAGAGGTTCCCTTCTCACCTGCACATCCCAACCCCGCTCCCCTTCATCTCTTCTGGCAAAGAAGAGCAAAAGGTTCTGTCTGTCACTGTTTACGGTAACAACATATGAGAAATCCCAAAAACCAAACAGCAAATGAACCTTTGCTATCTTGCCCGAGAGAAAGGATGATACTTCTGCACTGATGTGGGTAATGAGAATGCCACCTGCCCCTCAGCATGGCAGAACCTCGTGGAGGTTGGAATTTGTCAGTCCCTGTGTGTACAGTATTATAAAATACCCATATCCCAGGGAGATACGGAGAATGGAGTAAAGCCTAACTGGGAGCTATCTTGGACTGAATAGGTTTTCCAGTGGAGAAGTTAACCCCCTGGAAGTAGTTCACACTTCAGAGCTGCATAATTTTTTCCACTCCCACTTCAGGAGGAACTTTCAAACCTCAGAAGCCCTCTGTAGAGTAAGCTGCCACCACACTGTGTCCCCACCTTACTGTCTCCAGGTGAGAGACCCTAAGTAATCCTCACCATCCTGAGAGGCTGGAGAGCTGGGCCCAGGCCAGCCTCATGAAATTAAGCCAGGCCAAGTGCTAGGTCCTGCACGTGGGTCAGGGCAATCCCAGGCACAAATCCAGGCTGGGCAGAGAATGGCTGGAGAGCAGCCCTGAGGAGAAGGACTTGAGGTGTTGGTGAGTGAGAACTTCCACACACACCAGCAACGTGCTGGAGCCCAGAAACCCCTGACATCCCGGGCTGCATCCCCAGAAGGTTGTGGGAGGTGATTCTATTCCTCTGCTCTTGTGAGATCCCATCTGGGGCACTGTGTCCAGCTCTGGAGTCCTCAACACATGAAGGACATGGAGCTATTGGACAGGCTGAGAGAGTTGAGGCGGTTCAGAATGGAGAAGAAAGGACTTCAGGGAGACCTTCAAGCCCCTTCTAGTCCCTCTCAAGGGGATCCAGGAAAGCTGGGGAGGGACTCCTGATCAGGGAGGGGAGTCATAGGATGAGGGGGAAGGGTTTGACACTGAAATAGGGGAGATGGAGATGAGATGTGGGGAAGAACTTGTTGGCTGTGAGGGTGGTGAGACCCTGGAAGAGGTTGACCAGAGGAGCTGTGGCTGCCCCATCCCTGGAGGGGTTCAAGGCCAGGCTGGCTGGGGCTTGGAGCAACCTGGTGTGGTGGGAGGTGTCCCTGCCCAGGGCAGGGGGTGGCACTGGGTGGGTTTTAAATGTCCCTTCCAACCCAAACCATTCTATGATTCTATCTAATCCCACTAGCTCCTGACCAGACCTTGAACACTCCCTCCTCCAGCTCTGTGCCATCACACACTGTCCCCACCGTTCCAGTGGACCGGGCTCCCTGGGACAAGCGCCGCTCCTCTCACATCCCTGACACTATCACACCACAAACTGCAACTGATGCTGTGTGTCTCACAGCAAACACCACACAGCTCAGAAAAAACGCCCAGGGTGAGAGTTACTTCTAACCCGGAGCAGACTGAGGCTTGCAGAAAAACATGATTATGAGCAAATTAAATTAGCTGATGTTTTATTAATAGAATATATCCAAATGCATTAAATGTTCCCTGACATGAATAATTCTTCAGTGTGAAGCGAACTAGGTCAGATAATGGTGTTAGAGGCTTTTGAGGAACACAGTAGTGCTGAAATTTCAAGCTCACCTCCTGTCCTGTTGCCGCCTCCATATCAAGGAAGAGATCGAGCAGGGACCGGACTAAACGGGCTGCCTTTGCTTTGCTGATGGAGTTCAAGAAGGGTCGGACATACTTGAGGAGTCCTCCCAGCTCTGTAGGCAAGAAAAACCCAATCATGAGCCACAACCACACAGCCAACAGTCACACTGCAGCTGGAGTACCCGACACGTCTATACCCAGTGGTATTTATTACAGCAAACCATTTATAAGCAGTCTCTCGACATCATTTATGGGAAAAAGGTGATAAACCTCATCTGAAGGAAGGCCTTGCAGTAACAAAGGGGCTGGCAAAGATCTGGTGGGATCTGGTCTCCCACCCCAGCACACACTTCCCTGTACCTCAGTCCACCCTGTTATAACACCATTTGTAACTATACTTGCCTCAGGCACGTTTTAAAAATGTAAGCACCTGCTAAAAGCTTTGAGATTTTTCTATAAAATGGGCAACAGAGTTTATAGCTTAAGTATGTTTTTATTAACTCACAGTTTGATGTTTTAATCTGCCATACCTAAGCCTGTCTGATACACACCGCGCTCCGCTGCTGAATAAATGACATTTTTAACACTTCAACTACCCAATTACCTAGTTAGATGTTAACCTTACTCAACCAGCTTTCTGTTTCTACCAGTCTCCTTACTAGTTTACAGTTATAAAACTAGTCTCAAGTTCACAAAGGAAAGGTCTTTCTGAAGAAATATACTAAAACCGAAATTCTTGCAGAGGGCAGGAACATCACAGAATGCTCTGCGGTTGGAAGGGACCTCTGGAGATCATCCAGCCCAACCCCCTGCCAGAGCAGGGTCACCCAGAGCAGGTCCCACAGGAACGTGTCCAAGTGGAGTTTGAATGTCTCCAGAGATGGAGACTCCCTCACCTCTCTGGGCAGCCTCTGCCAGGGCTCTGACACCCTCAAAGGGAAGAAGTTCCTCCTCATGTTCAGATGGAACTTCT
>VXBW01002444.1:8386-42644 GCA_013400375.1 Thinocorus orbignyianus
ACACACACACACACACACACACACACACACAAAAACCACCAAAACCCCAAAACCAAAATTGTTTCTTATTGAAAAACATACAAATTGGGAATAGAATTAAAACAAACAAACAAACAAACAAAAAAAGAAAATATAATGAATATNAACTTACTTTAGTGTTCCATAGGAGTTAAATGTTTTCTTCTGTTCTCCCTTGGGGTTTCCTATTGTGCCTACTAAATGGCAGCCTCTTTTACTGAATGACACAGAAAAATGAAAAAAAAATAAATAAAAAATATGGAAAACAAACAAAAACCAAAAGCCGAGCTGATTCTTTGATAGCATGACACTTGGAGGTTCACAAACCACAGAAGAAACAGGGACGTGAACACCTGAAGTGTTTCCTTCATTGTCTCTTCATAGGACACATCAAATCAGTTTGTGCAACAGAAAGACCTACACAGGATTAGAGGCACTTAATGTAGCTTGCCCTAAATATTTTTAATGACCTTAACTTAGAAATATTTTAGCAATCATACAAATTTTTACCAAATTGAAAAATGTCACAAATTGCTAATTGGAGACCTTTTTCTCTCCTCTCCTCTCCTCTCCTCTCCTCTCCTCTCCTCTCCTCTTTTTTAAAAAAAAAACCAACAATAAACACACACACACACACACACACACACACACAAAAACCACCAAAACCCCAAAACCAAAATTGTTTCTTATTGAAAAACATACAAATTGGGAATAGAATTAAAACAAACAAACAAACAAACAAAAACGGAAAAGCTAATGAAAATTAAGTAGTCATCAGAAGACAATAAAACACAAGATCTTACTAGGTTAGGTGCAGGAAGGTGTGTAGGTTTTGGAAGCACAGCTGAATCTCGGGAAGTAAATAAGTATTGGAAATTACACCAAGCTTTTATATTAAAACTCGTACTTCTTGGCAACATCTGTACCTGGCTGAGGTATTGGAGAAATGATATATGCAACATTTTCATCTGTGCGGTGCATGTTGATCTTAGCCACAATCCAAGGGTATTTTGATTTCTGTATCCTTAGGTTTTTTATTACCATAAGGATACAAATTATGCATTAAGTCTGAGGTATCGAAGTGTTGATCTCTTCTTCTATCCAGCAATAGCATTCATGGGAATTGCTCAAAGCTGCGCCACGGCAAGTTCAGACTGGACATTAGGAAGCATTTGCTTAATGAGAGGGTGGTCAAACACTGTAACAGGCTTCCTAGGGAAGTGGTTGATACCCTATGCCTGTCAGCAGGCATTTGGATAATGCCCTTATGCTTTAACTTTTGCTCAGCCCTGAAGTGGTCAGGCTGTTGGACTAGTGGATAATTTTAGGTAACTTCCAGCTGAAATAGTTTATTCCAAGTCCAAAGATTTCAATCAAAGATAATTCAGCAAAACCTGCATGTTTTTGCTGTTTTATTTTCAGGTTATTGAAACTAGTCTTTTATGTATATACACACATGTATGTATATTATGAATAACAGCTTTTTTATCCAAATACAGCTTGTAGGCATGTCCAGCAAGTGGTTGCTTTAATTGTTTGTGTTTATCCCTATATTCAAACTGATAAAAAATGCTAGCAAATACTTTTCAGAAATCATCTCCCTTTTGTTAAGTTTTCTGACTTTGCCTAGAAAGCAACTACATTTTTTCAAATATTCTACTTAAAGCTCCTGCTAACCTAACAATGAAAAAGAACAGAATGTCATGTCCTACTTTGTTTTCTCTTCCCTTTCCAAATTTATGCCAGACTTTCTGAATATGTTTTCAAAAATCTATTTCAAATGATTTATAAATGGCGGTAGAACACAGGAAAAAAAAATATCCTCATATTTAACATGTACTGATTATAACCACATTTTATATTACGAGACATTCCTTTCCACTTCCTTGGATCAAAAAGCAAACCCTAATTTAATGCCTATTTTTAAAGTATTCTGTTGTTTTACTTTTTAAGTAGTTTCTTGAATTTTGTTCAGGTTACTGAGGAAACAAAATACAACTCTAGCTAATCTTTGAAACTCACATGAAATGGTTGGTAACTATATCTGGATTTATACTTTTGAATAGTGGGCTATTTTCACAAATTACCCTCAAGATCTTTTCACAAAAAGACAAATATTCAGAGTCCTGCGGCTCTGACAAGCAGGATAGGTCACTGACAAGATTATATTAACCCCTTTTGTATTAAGCTCTGTTATTTGAAAGGCAACTTGGAAGTGCTTGTTTAGGGAAAAGAAGCCCATAAACAACATTGTGCTGGGTGAAACAGAAATTTAATTAAGAAGTTAGATGCTTTGAAAGTAGATGAAAGAACTGCCATTTAGTGACAGTTTCTGAAATAAGTATAGAAGAGTTTGAATGAAACAAGAAAAGCTGAACGTATTTTAAGTGTTATATTTCTGCAAGATATCTGCAGAGAAGAAGAAAAGAAAAACAAGTTTGGGGGTTTTTTGAAGAGGTTTTTTTCTGTGTCTTTTTTTTTACATTTGTCAGTGCAGTTTAAATGAAGGATTGGGAAATGGAATATTGCAGAAATTGAATACCTTATAGGCTTCTAATGATTTTCATTATATAATCCTGTGGTCCATGTGAGGTTTTGCAGAGGTTTGTAAAATGAATTTACTAGGAAAATATCTGTCGGGCTATTTATTTTTTCTTTAAATGGATGGATTCTGTTGGATGACAAATAAATAAATTTTTACTTTGATAATGATGCATTTCATTTATTTTAGGCAAGGGATTTTCTTTCAACGTAAGTGACTAGGGTTCAAATTCAGCAAGAATCCTATTGAAGTCATCTGTGTTTCTAACTACCCACATTCTTAAGTACTTTGCTGAAGGGAGACCCCAAAGGCTAATTAAAAGTCTGGGGAAGTCTTGGACCATAACCGCAGCTGGTGGTGTAGGTCCATAAGAGATGGATTTTCATAGAATTTGAGTTAGTACTCCAACCCCTTCCCCACTAACACAGCTCTGGACCACAGAATTACATATTTCAAATTACCAGAGCTAGACTTCTTTTGTTGTACAAGCACAGAAGGAAGGAAAAGTAGGTTCTTATTTCTTACTTTTCTTTCCTTTTTTTTTCTTTTTTTTTTTTTTTCCTTCTGAAAATATGTTTAAACGAAGAAAATTGTCCTTATATTAGAAACTGGCTTACATCTAGCTTCATTTCCCCTAACTTCAGGCACATGAGTTAGGAACATAAATACCTTTTATAATGTTTGAAGAAGTTTTACTTTACATGGGCTGGTACAGTCCCCACCCCCACATCAAGGCTGATTGCATTTCTGAAATAAATCCTTACATGCATATGACCAAATGATGTCATTCTAAGTCTCAGTGCATTTAAACTCATTCATAATTATTTAATTTGATTTCCATCTGTCTGCAGACCAAGTGCAATCTCATATATTGTTGCATGAAACATTATAATATAATACCAAATTAAAAGAGTATAATATATTCCATTTACCTAGATCAGGTACAATATGGTCAATGAATACACAGCCTGTTTTACACTGGTGTGCAGGTGGGTTGTGGTTTTTATTTAGAAAATTTACGAATAAGAGTGAGAGAAGACTCAACATTTTGAATGACTTGCTGGAGAAGACCTCTGTGTACTACTGAACTGACAACTTCCCCCCAGACATAAAATGTAGTCTTTTTTGTATGGCAAGATTAATATACTTTTGAGAAAGATACATAAAATTAAAAACTGTGTGGACATAATAATCCTGTTAAAAAGCTGCAAAACTGTCAATATTATTCTTTGGGAAAAAGAAATATTGGGATCAGATCTCTGGTATATTGTGGAAATTGTTTTTGGACTATCATGTAGCTGAATTTCTCTCTCTGTATACGAGGGCAAATTCCACAATATAGCTGTACTATATTTGAAGTGATATATATGTCACAGAGAATGAACGTTGACCCACAAATTAGATTAAATACCTGAAAAAGTGATTTAAGAAAATGTAAAATGAGTTTGCATCCATTACTGCTTTATCTGATTAATTAACACTGTATCAAGCTACAAGACAATAATCAAATTACTTTAGAAGATAACAGTGCTTTGCTTTTTTATAAATTGGGGGGTTTTGGGATTATACAAAAAATATTATACAGTCTATCTCAAAAGTAGGCTCAGATTTAATCCCTACTACTTAAAGAAAAAATACTATTGAATCCAAGGAGAGTTTTAGCTAATTACGTTTTGAGGAACTTGGCCAAAATTATACATCATTTTGTTCTTTTCCTTTCATTGCTAAAGCAGAATTTGTTGGTGACTTCAGAACAGACCATGAAGGTATTTATATTTTATTTAAGGAACTAAAATTTGAAAATATGCAACATATATCTGTAACAGAAACTTCATTCTGCAGGTGGCTCATATCTTCCAGATACCATCTAGAAAAATCTTTTTGCGCACAATCCTCAATATGTCTTGTCATACTTCTCAAATTTTTAATCAGTCTTTGAAAAACCTTATTTTTCACTAGTTAGAGTAAGAAGTCTTTTATGAGTAAAGAAACATAAATTACTTTACTAAAGTTAGACGCTTAGCTGTTCATTCTTATTCTTCTTCGGATAGCTGAGTAGTGTCCTAATAATACTCTAAGTTTGTTTATTTTGTTTTGTTTTGGTTTGTTTTGTTTTTGTTTTCTCCCAAGTAAAGGTGGTAGCTGGAATCAGATTTGGAAGACTGAACAGCGGGGATGAAATAAAAAATAATCTGTGCTTTTCAGCTTTTACTGTCTCAGTCTCAGCAATTCACAGACTTCACTGAAATGTACGAAGTAATGAATTTTGTCTTCCACTAAATACTATAGAACATAAAAACATTAAATGATAGTCAGGTGAAAAAAAAAGAAATCCAACTCAATACTAGATCTAACAGTTCAACCTTACACTTTGCAAAATATAGAAATGGTTGTTGAATTATAGTACAACTTAACCATCAAAGTATTCTGTGACTGACAAACTGCAAGCTGCACTGGAACACTGACTCAAAGCACAAGTTCTACTCATACATTGTCTTCAATTTTTGTCTTTATTCCTCTATGCCTACACTGCTTTTATCCCTATTGTCTATCTGCTTGACCTTAATTCATGCTAATGATTTACTTTTAGGCCACTGTGGACTTCAAATGCACAGACATTTAACTGACAAAAAGTGTCTGGCAAAGTAAGGCAAATACTATGAAGCACCCTCTTTCCCAAATAATGAAATTGTAGATGCATTATACAGGAAAACAGGGAGTATAAATGTATGAAAGGCCCTGAAAGAGGTCAGAAAAATCTACAGTGAACACATTCTCTAGTAATTATTACTGATTGTTCAAGTAAAATTTGTGGCTTAGGATGTTTCTAAAACACTGGTGTGTCAGGATTTCACTTGGATCTCTAAATCTGTGATTATTCTTGAGCTATTTCCCTAGATGATGTTAGGCTGGAGATAGTTATATATTCTAGGTTCAATGATGGAATGTCTTTCTTATTTAAATTTATAACTTTTTTTAATTTTTTTTTTTTTTTTTAATTTCATTAAACATCTATGTGTATTCTTTCCAAACACAGAACACCATCCTGGGCTGCTTGGCATTGTGTGTGAACTGCTGTGGAAATGCTAGGAATGGACAAACAGATGATATTGATTCCCTCTCTGGACAAACATAGGGTGAAATCTAAACTGCATTATATCCCCTCAATTCAGTTTGACATTTAAAATACGAACAGATTTAAAAATACTTGAGAACAGTGCTTTGTGTGTGGCGATTGCCTTAACATTTGTGATTGATTTACTGTTGTTGCTTATTCATTTGTGACATTAGTACCTAGTTAATGAAGTGTAGATATGCTTAGTCCGTGAGAGTTACATTTATGATGTGGGAAGGTGAGCTAACCAGGGCCTGCAGCTGTAAGGCCAAACATGTATTCTTGTCTGTCCCTCAGCTTTAACTAACATAGTTTTGCCTCTGGCACTAGGAGTTTTCTTTGTGAAGCTGAAATACTTTGACTGTCAGAAAAGTTCTGAGTTAAAACTGAAGAAAGCTTTGAGGATTTCTTAAATTAACTTTTTAAACTCATAGCCAAAACAGAACTTACTAACTTTTAAAATAAAACAAAACATGTTCAGTGACCTCATAGGACCTTGTTTCATAATGTTACTACTCAACTATTTTAACATTTGCTATGACTATCATTATCAAATAGTTTATCACCAAGCACATCTGCTGTCAAGCAGATTTGGCTCTTGTTCGTAGTTCAGTTCTCTTTCCTTTCCCAAGCATTGTAACAAAGGGATCAGATTTCTCTTGTTTCAATTTGTATTTGATTTTCTACCTCCACAGATTTTTTTTCATATATTAGAAAATCTAGAGCTAATTACAAATTAATGACAAATTTTGGAATCAATTTTACTTATATCACAAACTCAAAAATTTTGCTAATGGATAAAACATTGATGCGGTGAGTGAAATACCTGTTCTTGGGACAGAAAAATACATGTCTCTCAATATTCAAAGTACCTTGTCAAAAATCATATGAATTACTGAGTGGAATTTAAAGAAGAAAGAATAAGTTCAGAGTATGGTTACAACTTTCGTAGGAAATTCATGGCAATTAGGTACTTGATGCTTAAATGTTTTCAAAAAACCCTGTCCATAGGATAAATTTGCATGGAAATGTAAGGAAAAAAAAAAAAGCTAAACACCTACCCACCAAACAAACCAACCAAAAAACTTACTGGGAAGACCTCAGTACAAGCAAAAAAATATAAAGAAAGACATATCAGTCTCACTTTAATTAAATGTCTTCCTCTCCATTTAGGTGCAAATTGACATTTCTACCTCAGCACCTAACTATGCTCAATACCTACTTCTTTCAGAAACTGACCATTACTAAAGATCTGAAATGGTCACCTGCTCCAGCACACAGCCAAATCAGCTATGCATAGAGCCCCTCCCTACTGCAAACATCTAATGACTCTTTTCTCCAGTGGCCTTATTAACATAATAAGCAGTAATTAGGAGCACCTGTGTTTAACCAACTTTCCGCTTGGATTTTGCCTATTTTGGTCAGATGTTCTTAATTTCTTTTAAGCTTATAGTTTACCCTAATAAAAACTATTACCTCTCCCTACAAAATATTAGCATGACAACTATCAACCTTCTATTCCACAGGTCAAAGAACCCCAGTAGTTGTATTTCTCTTCATAGAACAGATTTTTAAAACTTCCAATGGCTCACATTGTACCTGTTGAAAAAACAGGCTGCCTTTCTTCATGTTTAAATTTGTTACCTATGCTTAAAAATTTACATACTGGGAAAAAGGCATGTATTATCATTATATTCCATAATAAATGTCTATTTATGTGGGGTAATTTCCTGCATAGCTACAACAATCAAATTATTTTACTCTATCTAGGCTTATAAAACTCCTCAACGTGGACAGTCAATCACTGAGTAAATCCAGCTGTCCTCAAGAGTAGTTATACATAATAAAACCACTTTTGTTGCAAAATACTTTAAACAGTGGGAGTCACATCAGAATAGTTTGAAGTTGACTAATTATTCTGCTAGTTTTATGCCTGGAAATTTCTCCATGTAGACAAACGCTTTAGTTTATGTAAGCTCTTGTGCATTGTCAGTCCCATAATGGGAGTACAGTGCGTGTCCTTCCACTAGGGAGATCTCTTCCTTATGTGATAGTTATCTGTAAAGAACGTCTCTGGGAAGAACTACCAGAAAGCATAACCACAGTATGAGTATGAAAAACTGTGTTTTGGTTTGATTTTTATTCTCACTCCTTCAGCAATTTCCCTGACTGGTTTTCTTTCCCTTCTTGCTGCCTTTTTTAAATCCTTTCAGTTTAATTTCTCCACTTGCTTTAATTAAGCTCTCTCTAGACTCACATACTTACAAGCTCTTATTTATTTATTTTAAAGCAAGCTGACTAGCTAACCAGAATTTCTCCAAATCTCTAAGCTCTCTTTTAAATCTTCTGTCAAGCCCTTTCATTTTATTTTCAGTGAGTCAGGCATAAATCAGAACAAAAGAAGTAGGGGGAAGATGAATCGCTCCATATAAAGAGAATAAACCTATTACTACATAGAACCAGAAAAAATAAAGAGGTAGAAAAATAACTTGTTGTTATGTAGATTACAGAAATAGGGAAGTCCTAATAAACTCTTCCCTTCTCAGTCACAACCATCATGTGTTCCTTGCTCTTTTCACTCCATCTTTCCGTGTACTAAAAGAATTCACAGAGATATCCAGTCTTAGTTTCTACATAATTTCTTAGTATCCTTCTTAAATTATCCATATTTCCTGTAAAATCACTGCATTTATCATTGCCCTTGGTATGTAGAGCAGTCATATGACTACCATGTTGTGATGGGGACATCTGGATGAGTACAAGGAATTAATCACAATCTAGTTTAGAGAAAAATATAATTCCCGTTCAAATCAGTAAGAAAATTACTGGAGATCTGCTCTCCACTCATGGCTATACATTTTCTTGGAAAAAAACCAAGCCATAGATTTTACCTCCAAATTCTCCAACAAGATAGCACTCCAAGAAGATAGTATATATCTAAGAACTTTAAGCATACGCTGTTTGTATTACTACACAATTGATGCGCGGAGTCAGACTCTACAACGCACAGTTATAAAGCAGGTATGTTTATTGCAGTGCTGGGTACAAGGGGGATTGCTCCTCCAAACTTGCACACTGGGTCATTAAACAAGCTTCTATTTACTATATGAAAGCATACAGATTCATTAGTGTAGTCAGAGTTAGGCGTGATTATTGTAATTATTTCCAGGAACTCATAAGTCTCCTTCTCTTGCCGCCAGCTGGTGGTTGTGGGTCAGGATCTTCTGGAGGAAGGCTCACAGTCTTCTTCACTCTGTGTACTCTTCAGCCTTGGCTCTGAACGCTGAGTTGGTTATGTTCCAAACCAAAACACTGGTCTAACCAGAGGCCTGCTTCTTACAGACAACACAATTCCCGCTACAAGTACTAACTGTCACTGTTACCTTGTGCAATAACACAAGGCTTAGGTTAGTTCGTTATCTGTCTTGCAATAGAATTTCAGTGTCTTTCTAAAATATTTGCTGTGTTAGTAAAATATGACTTGATGTTGTTAATTTTTATTTTTCCCACATCACAATAGCTCAATTACATGAAAAAAAAAGAAGGGCCAGATCTTATTATTCTTCTCAGATTCTTCTCCACAGCAAAACTGGCATGATTATCATGATTTTTTATGATTCTCCAACAATTTTTGTCAAGCTCTGTGGTATTGTTCTTATCTGAGCCAACTTGAATTAATTTTGTGTGGTTTCACAACACAGCACATCAAATGCTTCAGTGAAGTCTAGATATATTGCATCTGCTGTGCTTTCTGAAACCACTAATCCTGTAATTTTATCAAAAGCAGCAGACTTGACTAGAAAGATATAAACATCTTAATTTGATACTCCTCATTGCCTGAATTTCAGTTATTTCTGTCATGAGTCGATGTTCTGCAAATATATATTTACAGTTACTTGGGAGTACTTTGATGGACTTGAATTTTAAGTTATAATTAAAGGGTCATTTTTCAATAGCACAGATAAGGGAAAGCTAAATACACAGTAATCATAACTTATCTCCGATGATAATAATAGTAATGATTTTACTTTGATTCAGCTATTTTTCATAGAGGGTACTTCATGCCACTGTATTTGTCATTTATTTTAATATTTTAAAGGTCAGTCTTTATTGATTACTTTCATAAAGTGAGTATGGAGTTGTTTTTTAATGAAAGTTACTTAGAAGACTATTATTTTCAAAGGAACAGTAGTGTAGTTCTCATATAAAACTCTCTTTTCATTACCATAGACAATGAAACTGTATATTAGGACAATACTGTGTCTTAGTGGAAGATCAAGACATATCTTTAGAACAAAGGAAGTACACTAAGCAAAATTGTCAACCTTTTTCATTTAGTAGAAAATATTGTACTATACAAGGAAATAATATACTTTTTATAATAAAATAATGTTTAATCAAAAAATAAAATTTATAATTGGTTGGTCAGCTTTTCAGTATAGACAATCTTGAACATTTAATCATTATTTATGAGCAATCCTCTGGTAGCTGAAAGCTTCAGCTAAAGAAAGAAATTAAAGCTTTATTGACAAAGTTATCTTGATATGAAGAAGATTTCCTGGATTCTTTAAAGAGAAATAAAAAGTAAAATTACAAGCAGGAAGTGAAATTAGTGGCATTCTCTATGAAAAGTTTGTTCATTCCCTGTCCAAAAGTCATGTCTTTTTCTTCCTATTCTTGAACGTCATGCATCACCAGTACTAGCTGACTAGCTGATGAATCTTTTGATATTTCTAGCCCATGGACACACCTTTTTTTTTTTTTTTTTTTTTTTTTTTTTTTTTTTTTTTTTTTGACAGGAACATCAGCATGACAGTAAAACTCTTTCATTCGTAAACAGAGACTGCTTAGAATCAGTAGAAGTCAGTCTGGATGTTCACATTCACTCCACTGAAATAGAAATACAATTGAGATGTTAGAAAATATTTGGAAAACAGAGATGAAAAGACATTTGAATTATAAAAAGAAACTGTAAAGAAAGAGAAAAAGTCACTGAGATACGCAAGACCCCAAAGAGAAGAATCATGGGAGATGTCAGAAAAAGTTCCAGAATTAATTGAGATAGTCTTGTGGTAACAAACTAAAAGGAAGTATAGCTGCTGTCAAAACTACAGAAGATGTTCTCTCTCAAATCTGATGTCAGGAAATTACAGAGAAAGCCAGCAACCTGAGGTGATCAGAAGAATTTTATCAGCAGCTCAGTTAATAGAACACCAGCCTGACAAGTATTGCCTCTTCTTTCCTTTCATATAATGACATTTTTGCTAAGACAATGAAAAACTCTCTCAATGAAAATGCATTTCAGCAGACATAACAGACAGATTTTCCTTTAGATCTTCTTAAACTGGACCACCTCAAAGTGGCAATAAACAAATTTTTGGAACATATGAACAAGTACAAGTCAGTATAGAATTAACAGTGTGCATCTATGAAAGACATCGTTGACAATGTGCTGAGCAGTCAGCAACCTGTTCACCTGCAGAGAATAAAATTCTTGAAAAGCACTCCTGTGTCATAGAATGAAAAAATATGAAAAATTATGATTATATGAAAGATAGATGTCCATGGTGCTTTTGTAGTAAAACGTAGGCATTATTCAGGACATCATAGCCCTCTTCCGATGGCTCCCTAAACAGACTGTTAGAGATGTCATGAGGGAAATACACCTTTATCTAACTGAGGATTTCCTGTAAGCAGTTCTGTATGTTAAAAAGGATGAAAATTCTAAGCAGAAGTATTGTGAGACATTACAAGTCAGTTGAAACAAACAAACAAAAAAAAAAAAAAAAGGTAAATTGGAGAGAGGAAGATCTTGGAAAATGTTTTCATTTTTGTGTATGTGTTATTCTAAGTAAATGCATGATATTTTTGTATCATTAATTGCATACAAATTATTCCTAAGTCTGTCAGAAGTCATTAGCAGCCCAAACAGGACCTCTGCAAAGAAGGTGAAAGTACCGAGATAAGAAACGTTTTGAGTGAGGAAGAGAAGGAGACTAAAAAATCTTGAGAAGAAAGCTTAGGAAACAAGAACAGTATTAGAGTCCAGGATCCAGCAGTGGATGGAGACTTGAAGGGTTGGATTTTAGAAATGGTATAGAAGAGAGAGGAAGTGATTTTATAAGCACTTCAAGGAAGGTCTTGTGTAGTGGGGTTGCCGAGGACAGAGAAGAGATTAGGGAAGCAGAACAGTGCTGACTGAAGGGACTGCAATAGCAATGGATTTATAGAAATATCTCATCTGAACTAGGTTTAAATTTCAAGATAAAATATAGACATATCTTGAGAACTTAGTAAAAGTGAAAAGATAAATGTTGATACTTAAAGTGATTTGCATACATTTCTAAAGTGCAAGGATGTTGTTGATCTTCTAAATATACTCTTCAACAAAAGCTTTGAATTTTTTTGTGATCTTCATGTTATTAATGTTTAGTATACATTTTTTATTTTCTATAATATTTCTGAATGCACACAGATTTTCTAGATAAAACAGAAAGGTGTGACAGTGCTTTAGTGACCCTTTGTGTGAATTATCTCTTATTTCATTCAAACTAAAGTCATACTTTACCAAAAAACTTAAGTGAGAAATGTACCAAAACTAGATATGTTGTATAATATTTCATTGGCATAGTCTGATATAGGAAATAAAGGTGATAAATGTCTACAAGTATTTTATGACATTTGAAGATTGATTATTTGGGCAATAGTTTTAAAGCCTTTGAAACACTTTATTGAATTATTCAGTAGTGATAATTAGACTCTTGTAAATTTGTCATTGCTTTAGAAAACTGGCTGTGGGATATATTCTAGCTATTCTGCCTCTGGTCATGCTCTTTAGCTTCTAGTTTGAGGCCCATGGAATTATGCAGAGAATGTATTTCTATCTAAAGAAATTACATACAGCATCACTAAGGGACTTAAAGTTAAATTTTAGCATTTCAAAAAGGAAGAGACCAATGTCATAATCACAGATTAGTCACAGATTAATGCTACCACTCCATCTGTGTACGATATTTCACACATAATGCAAAACTGATGGAATTTGACTTCTGAGTTTAGAGTCAGTTGGCAAAAGAAGCAAGAAAATAGTTTTCACACAAATGATGTTTTTCCATTTCCAGAATGAACAAGTTTTGTGGGTTTTTTTCTCCTTAGTGAAATTATATTGTGTTTGGTGGATTTTAGATGTAGGAAGAGGGGAGATATATGTTACGTTGTACTTCCTAAAGAGGGATTTTAGAAGTCAACCTGTAGCTATTTAAACACAAGGACAGGAATTCCAGTGAGGATATTGTAAAAGGAAAAGAAAAGAAGGTAAAAACAAACAAACAACAACAAAAACAAAAAAGCAAACCCAAGAAACAACCAAACCAAAATAACTTGGTCTTTGAAAAAAGAAATTTTTCAAATGTGAAAGCAATGTATGAGTCTATATGCCAATTTAACAAACACTGAAAAAAGAGGGTTAAAATTTGTTTTTTTCTTCAAAATGTGCAGTGCATAATAGGTATTATTAGTAACAACTATTACTGATATGCTGAAATACCTTCAAATGATAATAGAAGAACAGCACTGCTCATAACTAGTCATAAGTCAGTAGTACTTATTCTAGGTATCAGATATTTGTTACGCAAATTGTTTCTGTAGAATGTATCTCCATTGGCACAAAGTGATGGGATCCCCTCCATGGCCAAGACGATGCACCTCCCTTCAACACAAGCAAATACAGATTGGAAATTTGCTTTGATTCGACCATTTCCTAGGATGTTTTTTCATCTCAATAAATATGTAGACACCTTCTTCAGAATGACACAGACTGTATTTTTCAAACAGAAGCAAAGAAGATTGACTAAGTAACATTCTACTGGATGAGAACAGAAAAAGTAGAATGGTTCACAAACCAGTCATCTTTTAGATGGAACTATGGGGTATGAAAGCCATTTGTTACGACAATTCTGTCCAAAGTACACTGGCCTAATGTCTCCTCTTCATTGCCTTTCTGTTAAGTATTTGAAAGTGCTGTGTACAGTTCAAAGCTGTCCTCTAGAAGAGCAGTAAAATCAGCAAACTACAGTTCTTCAGGACCTTGATAGGTGGTTATGGGGCTTATTTGGCCTGAACAATGAATCTGAAATGGTTCCCAGTGTTTTGTCTGACATGATGTGTGTGATAAAGATGAAAAGAAATTGGATAAGGATATTTTCTTGCAACACTCCACTACTCAGGCTAAATTATCTGGACTGTTATCCATCAGTACACATAGTGCTTTTAGAAGTATTGTAAAAAACTCTTGACAACCATTACTACTTCTGAGTAACTCTGTCTTAGAGAAAGAGTTGACTGCATTTACAAAGGAATGATAACTGTTCATATAAAATTTCCATATCTTAAGAGGACAGAGGTTTGACAAGTGAAGTAAGATACATCAATAGCAACTTGCAATTACTAAGCTAATGATAATGCAGGACAACCTTTTGTAAAACAGAGTAGTGCTGGCTGAAGACAAATAATGTCTACAGTTATTTATACGAAGCTGATATTGCTCTCTTTTGGCATAAAGATGATGATTTAAATGCAGATTAAGAAAAAAAAAAAGCATGTAGTCTTGCACTTTTGAATAATGAAATAACTAGCACATTTTATGTGTCTTCACAGTGCCCAACATTGTGCCAAGAATATATTGATTAGTATTAATTGTTGTCACTTAGTATTAATTGTTGTCACAATACTGCTGCCATCAAGGTTCAGATATTCAGAGCTTTTTCATATCATATTTTGTTCACTACATGTATCAATGTACGTAAGCACAAATGCATATGTTGTATATGTCATGCTTGGAAATTAGTAGAGGTACTGTACAAGATCCTTTATTTCCAATTAACTCTGTGAAGGTCAGCAGCTTTTTTTTCTTACCTCAACAAAATAATGTTACTCTTCCAATTACGTAGATCTTATGGTATTTCTCATTCCTGCAGGCATAATATTTAGAGAGAAAAGCTGGTGCAAGTTTCATCCAGTCCTCAGGGAGGTTAAAGAGATCACTGTGCATGTTTATCTAGCTCTTTACACAGTACTGTCTCCCTTACTGTAGAAAGATCTAGGTTTGATTTCATAGTTTTTGAATTAAGTTATTAATCCTACTATAAGTGTATTGCTATTTTAAATAATCTGAGTTTCTAATAACCAAGATACTGCTCATTAGACATTTCAAGACAGAAATCTCATTCTCCGTTGTTAATTATATAGTATTTTTTCCTAGAAAGACCTTAAATTTCATTGAATATAATGCAATATTCTCCACAAGTTTAAGAAAGTGATAAATAATCATGTCTGTACTTTGTATTACATAGCTATGGTGAATTATGAAGATTATCGTTCTTAAATAGTAGGTAGCAATGCAAAAAAGCAAAGATCAGTAACAGTGAGAAATAATTTGATATCTTTGACCACTAGTAGCACTATTTTGTAGTTCATAATGTCTTCAGAGAAAGAGGACATATTTAGGATACTCTTAAATGATGTTATAAAGGTAATAGAAACTGAAAACATAGGCAGAGAGTGTCTAGCAGAAAAGCGTAATGTTAACAAAAAGTCTAAACTACACAGCATCTCTTAATACACATTAAGTACATTGTATGAGGTTTTTGTAACTACAAGGTTATATAAGCATTCTGTTTTCTTAAGTAATTTCACTTCCTTGTCAATGCCTTGACTAATACCTACTATTTTTCTCAGTTTACTTTATAAAATGTTCACACGAAGAACATTATGCAAACGTGAACACATAGAAAAAGAGACAGTGTCAAAAGTTACTGTTCCATATTGCCCTTGTTTTTGGAGAATTTGGTACTAAACTAGTGCCTTTTTACAAATGAGTAACACATTTTACCAAAAGTATCAGTGGAAGACTTAGGACAACTGCTCTAAAACACACATATCTATAACTTGTCCTTTTACCACGAGTCTGTCTGGGAATAAAAAAACAATGATCAGACATTCAGCATTTGTTGCAATGAGATCATCATCTTTTCCCATATGCTTATTCTAAGTACAACTTTTACTCTAGGTAAAAGAGAATCTGAATAAAATATTTTAAGGCAGCAAAACTTTACTATATCCATCTTCCTAGGTTTCTTTTAATTTTTCACTTGTGCAATTAAAAAAAGATTATATTGTTGATGATAAATTGTGGTAAGAAATTGAGAAAGCTTAGAAAAACACACTGATACTGATTTTAGCAATGAGATTCATATCTATGAAATGTACTTGCAGGGTCAAATATCTTACCACTTAAATATTTTTAGGTCAACAAAGCTATATCATCAGGAATTTTGGTCCACTGTATGACCAAATTCAACAGCAGAACTGCCTTTGAGTGGACTACAGGCTAAGTCTGTTAAATTGAACATGCCTGGGACTGTTTTCTGGCACTGAAATCAACTGTCATGGACCAGGCAGAAATCATATATTTTCAGATCCTCATAGGGAAAAATTTCTTCCTGATATCTGATCTAAATTTACCCCCTCACAGTTTAAAGCCATTATCTCTTGTAGTATCACTACACGCCCTTAAAAAAAGTCCCTCTCCAGCTTTCTTGTAGGCTTCCTTCAGATACTCAAGCTTTTTTGCCCAAATCTTTGCTGCGTTTAGCCATAGCTAAACTAAAGGTTTTTGGTTTACCTGTATTTTTTAATAAAAAAGAAATGTCATATACTTTGCTACTTCTTTTGAGAATATGATGTGTATATTCAATTACTGTATTTAAGACTGACACAACATGAATTTCATCATGTTATGCTTGTGTTTTAGGGTTTTTTTTCCTGTCATGTTAAATTCTTTACATTGCAATAATAATAGATATTGAATAGTGACACAAATCACATGAAGATTTTTAAGAAAAATTAGGAGATCTTAATACTCTTAACTCACATTAGAACTGTAATAGACACTAGTGATACAGTTTCAGCTACTTTTTTTGTGCATTCTTTTATATTTCCTTTTCACCTTCTTCTCCCATTCCATCATGTAAATTAGGACTGCAGGTTCAAACAGTCTGTAGCATAATTCAGTTTTCATTTGTGTGGCTTTCTAAGTGACAATACTTTTAAAATGATCTTGACAGCTAAACAGTGAACAAAGTAACTGATGCATAATTTCTTGTGTAGTTGATGGACAGATTTTTTTCATATGTTACAAGTATTTAGGAATAGCCATTAGAAAAAAATAAGAATTAGTCAGTCTCTATTTTAAAGTACCTTAAGCATTCCTTACCATAATTTTATAGATTGTGTGTCTAAATTCAAAGCTGACACTAAAAATAATGACATTCTGGGTTCAGGCTCTCAAACTCCAAGAGATTTTACAGACAAATAATTACCAGAAAGCTTCTCAGGAGCTGTGTAAGTAGTTGTTACACATTATTCATCAGAACACTTTGATTCCAAAAATGTACAAACTTCTATAATTTTGTTCTCAGCAGTCAGAAAAAAAAATGGTATGGAGAGCCTTGAATGCTTGTAGTAGTTAATGGAAATCTCCCACTGATTTCAGTGGTCTTTAGATCAGTCCCTAAGTGTTCTCCTGTCCCCTTACCATTATTTTCTACAGCTTTGAAGTAAGCAGACGTTGTACTGAGTTTTATTCACCCAGAAATTGAAGGAACAAATTGATTATAAACTGCTGAAAATACTGTTTTGATGCTGGTCTGAGTGTGCAGACTGAAAACAATATGAACTGTGTGATTCTACAGTTAAATTAAAGTAAAGCAATGAAATGTAGAAGTTCACACAGATCAGTTCAGCCTGATATATCAGGTTATAGATCACTGGATGATAATTCAAGCTAAATCTCACCAGTTTTAATGCCAGCAACACTGGCATGCACTGTAGAACGTAACTGACAGGAATAGCTTCATTATGGCTGGACCATTGTTCCAGTGACACATTTTTTATCTTCTGCATTCTCTGATTTTTAAGAATTTTAAAAATGTAAGAGCATCTCTTCAAAGTATTTGCATTCTTGGAGTTATCAAAGATGCAGCTTGAGTTATGTATGCCTTTCTGCAAAGAAAAGTTCAAATGAGAGAAAAATATCTCACCTTCGTGTTTCCTGTTTCCCTTTACTAAAATGGCTAGAAAGCAGAGGACAGAAAGGTGAAAGTATTAGGTTGAAAGTTCTCAGCTGTAAAAGCTGGAAGCCAACTTTACTTTTATTTGATATTTTTATATTTACTATTATTTGATTATTTGATAAATTTCCCAGACTCTGGCAGTTACTGGTGGTTTATTTTTTCCCTTTTTTTTTTTTTTTTTTTAAAGATCATGAAGGACTGCCATGATTATCCAGTATGACAATCTTACAATTTCCGACCTGTGTTAGCAGGTAATCCTTCCATTGTATCAGATGCTGGTGGTTTGAGGCAGGCTGAAAGCAAGCATCTCCTGTTCCTTCTGTTAAAAGTATTATACCCATTCACACATAAAATACTTGTCGGTCTCAGCAGGAAAAGCTCTAGGCAAGAGACAGGAAGCTGAGAAAAGATAGAATAAACCATTAAAAAAAAAATACTGTAGTTTAAATATGTCAAAGTCAACCATTAACCAATGAGGATAATGAGCAATAACAGAGTGCAGAATTTTGTCCCGTATTGTTCAGTACATGGGTGGTCTGCCCAGTTTCACACACAGCTGCTTCGTAAGCAAGCTGTATTTTGGGCTGCAGTTGCTGAAACAAACAGCAGAAATTGCTTTTGGAAAAAAAAATTTGGTACTTCTAATAGCACTCTTCTAACCCCCTTCTCTGCCCTGTGTGTCTTGATTCACTCGCTCAGTCTTCTTCAGTAAGATGCAATGAAGCAAGGAGTAAAAAGTCAACAAACTGTGTAGTACAGGTTATAATTTTGATCAGTTGTTTAAAAAATCAATGCCAATTTACACCATATGCTGCACAGACTGCTTACTCCTTTAGCATTCTTAGGTTTTCAGAGAAGTTTGCATCCAAGAATGGCATTTGTTTACTCATAATTACATCTGAATTATGTAAATAATTTAAAATAATCATGTGTGCTTGTTTCACCTGGACTATGTGCTTTAAGACATTATTTGCTGCAAGTCTGTTTTTCAATTCTTTAAATATTAAATTATTATTTTTTTCTTTTTTGAGAAGTGGACATTATTCATTCATATGCATTGTAATTGTGGTGAGGATATTGGGCTTTATAATGTACTAAACAATTTAATCACTGAGAAAAATATCTTTGCCTCAAAAAAGATCTGATTTCCCTCATTTTACATTTTTACTTTTCTGATGGTAAAAACAAAACAGCAGATGGTAAGTAATAAACATCATAACAAATATCAATGGTCTGATAACTAGTTACATCTTTTATAAATCCCATAGTGTGAGTTTATTTATTTTGTGTTAAGAAGTGCCCTGTCTATAGTAGCAGCCATTCAAAACTGTGTGTGAAAAAATGGTTAATGACCTCATTAGATGCATATTTCATTTAATATTAGTATTCCTTAGATAAACTGTCCTACATACCCACATATATTGAAGTCAAGCAGACACAGGGGAGCAAGTATGGTCTTTCTATCAAGGCTGTGATGAATCTGAAGAAATTTTACCACAACTTTGAGCCATTTAGTGCTGCTGTCAAAACAAAATCAGTAGTCAACTTCTCTGAACAACATATAAAAAGATATGAAAGATACACAGAGCTTCAGAAAGTTCATTTCCACCCTCTGTTGCACAGGGAAGGAAGGGAAAAAAATCACCCTACCCCTTCTCTCCCTCACCAACAGAGTAGATTCCACGAGTTCTGCATGAAATGTTTCTGCTCCAGGGAGAACAATCTGGCCTCATCATGCCTAGTTGGAAAACGTTGTAGTAACTTCCTTTTCTTTGAGGCAATTTCCATAATCCAGCTATCAGTTGTTCAAAGAAAGAAACGCATACTATGCTTCTGTATAAAACACTGCATGTTTATTAATCAGACTGAATTCTTTGAAATGAGCCCTTTTGTACATTTACATTTCCCTGTAGTGTCACACTACAGTAGCACTGGAATCCCTGTAATTGTAGAAAAACATTTGATTTCAACTTCTTTTGCTTAAATAGAAATAAAAATATGTTATTCACGGTAAGCTTTGCTATGATTAAATGCATTTCAGATCTTGGTATGATCTTGAAAGGTTAAATAATTTCCCTTGGAGTACTCTAATTTTCATATAAATTACATTACTGAGGGCATAAACCCTATCTTCATAGATCTTGGAGACCCCATTAGCTGAATTAGTTGACAATTTTGTACTATCTCAAAGTAGCTCAATGAATCTATGAATGTCAGTGTTTCTTAAGATAAGTGTTGGCTGAATTTCCATGCTAGCAGAGAACCACAAACGATAACGTCATTTGGGATAAAATATATCAACATATCTTTACTAAGGTTAATGAGTACAAATATGTGTAGAAAAAAACATAGATCACCAAAGATCAGTGTGATAAGATTTCTTATAACTGAATGAATATCTGTTGCTTAGTTGGATGTTTTCTGTGGATGGTAGAAGTAGAAGCATAGTCAGATTTTGTTATGTTGTGATTAATGTAAAGCCTGTGGTTGCGTAATGTTTGCACCAGAATTTGTAACCAATGTAATTCACAGTGTCATGTAGATTCCTTGACAACAAATGTACATTTCAGAAATTTAAAAACATATCCTTCCTTGTTTTGTAATGTGCTCTTTCTTATAGTCTCAAATAGGAATATCAGACCTGACTGCTAGTAGCACACATCCTAACAATAAAAAGATTTTTTTCCACACCAGAGAATTAATGATTCAAGTTCATACATATGGTGCAGGGAAAAAAAAATGCATTTTGAAATAAAATACATATTTGTTGTTGTTAGAACCAGATCATCTGCTAGTCCAGGAGAGCCAAAGCTATGCTCAGAGTTCCTATAATAATCAGGTATTAAGAATCATAATTGATATAAAACTAAGTATATGCATGATCTATTTTATTTCATAAAAAAAGGAACTGTGATACAGACATTCAATCACACCACAATGTTTTATTAATCCGTAAGAGCATTGGTCGTACAGATCCTTGTGCCTTGAGGTTCTAGGATATCATACTTTTGTGAAAAGATAAACAGAAGCTATTTCTATGTTCAGTGAGGTCAAGTAAATTTGATAGTTTACAGGCAATACATGGAGTTATGCTATTCTCATTCATTTACTCTAGAATAAGTAGACAGTCAAGAATAAATAAAAGAAGGATGTAAATGAGTTTGTTTGTAGATTGTGTTTAGTATGATTCCTGACAATGTATAAAGTTGCATATTCTGAGCAGAACCTACATTGAGAGATATGCACGCTTAACGGTAGTTATTGTGGGCACTTGTTATGCACTCTTTACCAATTTACTTCATGCTAGTTTGAACAGATTCTCCAGAATGAAAATCCACATCCAAAATATGCATTGTTACTAATAACTGTTATTTTTAATCAGATACTACTTGCAAGATCAAGCTCTCCTTGATTAGAAGCTCAAAACAGCCTCAAACTCTTCCAAAGCCATTTTCAGTGCTGTGCACAAGTACACAACAATTTAGAGGCTTCAAAGGCCTTTTTGTGAAAGGTAACTCTGAAACTCTGTTTATTTATTCAAGGTTTGTTTCTGGTAATGCCCTAAAAATAGGAAAAATTAGAAAAAATAGGAAACATTTCAGTAAAGAAAAGTTCAACTCAGAGGTCAGTCAGTGTCAATATCACTATTATTAATATAAATATTTTTGTTCTCAGGTTCTCTTTGGTTCTGTAGTACATTTTTCGCATTCTATAATATGAAAGATTAATTACTTGAGTAAATGCAGACTTAAGCTAAGTTTCACTAAAATGTATTAGCACAAGCTCTGAGGTTACAAAACCATTCTGTAAGAAAATGGGTGAATATTACTGATTTATTCCTTTGCTGTCCTTTCTGTAATTTCTTCACTTTTTGATCTGCATACTACTCAGTTATTCTTAGCATCCAGTGCAGGTTTTGGAAGAATAAAATACATTCAGTAGTTAGTCACTGTATGTTTAATAGTACTTTAGGTTGAAGACATCTACCATTTAAAAGTTGGATTCTTAATTTAAATTTTTCATCTAATAGCTTAGTCAAACTAACCATACATAAAGAAATGATGTTTCATTACGACTCATCTGGAGCCACACAGAACTCTTGAATGCATAAAATATATTTCAAAAAAATGCTTTTAAAGGTTTTTAACCTTTACAAAATCTGATATTATGTCAAATTCTGTCACTCTTGAAATATTCTTTTCTTGCTCTGACAGATCTTACCTGCTTATCTGGAGTTATACTGAATTGGAATCAGAGGATCTGAGAGAAAGAACTGCAGAAACATTGTTTTCAAAGAAAAGATAATACTCAGAACTTCTTGGTTTAATTAATTTGATTAGAATTAGAGCTTTTGCTAAACACTAATACAAACAAACTCAAATTCCACAAACTAATAATACGTTTAGAAAATGGGAATGTTTGGCACTGTGACAAGGTTTAACATTCAGAAATGGAAATATTTTCTCACGTGAAAGGTATAATTCCCAATACTTCTATTTCATGTATAGCTTATTCCGCACACAAAAGTGAGTAGTCTGGTGAATATTAAATTGGTTTTCTTCTATATCACCTCTCCTTGAGTGCAACTTGTGTATTTTTCACTTCTGATGTTATTAAGTGTTGAAAGGCCCCTCCAAATTGGTCTTTTAAGTATTAAATCATATATCTTTGCATCAAGGTTCTCAAACGAACGAGTATCAACCAGACAGCAGAAATATATAGTCTGTGATGGAATATCTTAAGGTAAGGAACAAATTTCAATTGGTTTCAAAATTCTGATTAGAGATGAAAAATTGAAATGTTTATGCCTTCACCAATTATAGCAGGAGATCCACTAACAGAATTGCCAAACAGAAGCAGACAAGGATAGGATTGTACAGAAAAAAATCAGCAATCTCATTGACAGTCTTATCTGGAATTTTATCTTGTATGTACTTCATAAATAATACATAATCCATGTGTCAAACTTATTCTCACATTCTTATATACCTTTCAAAGAAAAACATTGTCAAGTCATCCCACAGTAGGTATTAAGCTTTTTACTGTTTTGAAACCCAAACTATAGATTTCTTAATCATTGTTTAGCTTCTTTCAGACCCCGCATGTCTGAAATGTGCAGTTATCTAAATTTCTAACATTGTATTTCTAGAAATTGCTTTTTTGCACATCCACAGACGCCTCAGATTTTACTATACTGAGCCTAATTCATTCCAAATCTTCTTGTCAGGTATCTCAAAAGTGCAGATTCTTCACCTCTCCTGTTAAATACATCTATGTCAGAAAAGGTACTTATGTTCCACTGTAACTAATTGCTTTGTGATTACTGTGTCCATTGGAAACTGTAAGGTTATATGGAAGGAGGAAGTATCTGCTCTCCTTTAATGGTATCTGTTCAATGACTTTCCCAATCAAAAAAAAGAAGAAGAAAAAAAGGAGGAAACCGTAAACAAGAACACACTGAGACACTGTCCTGACTGACAAATTATAAGAGAGACAGGAGCAAGAACTAAACCTTCTCAGTCACGCTGACTGATAAAACTATGTGGAATATGGGAATATTTATTTCAGTAAGATGATCTGATCGAGGACTTTGCCAAATGGGATACTAAGGAAAAGAGAGAAGTAAGAAAAAGAAAAAAAAAAAATCAAAAACCTGGGAGATTAACATAATAGGCAAGTCAATAGGCAAATATTGTCAGTCTCATTAATTGATGGACTATCAAGAATCTGGCGTCAAACCAGGAGTTTCTAACCAATAAGGATGAAAAAATGAGGGTGCAGGATGGGGTGAGGTGCCAGGGGTACTATGCCACCTGACTAGGGATTGTGCAGTGAAAGGGGATCAGGGAGAAACAAAGGTTGGTCTCATGAAAAATGTGGATGGTTGTTATGCCTGACTGAGCCCTGGACCTGACGACTGCAGCCTGTCTTGCCTTTGTATTAAATCTTTTCTTAACTGTCTTTCTGCATAATCTCACCACCTGCCCCATATATCTGAGTGCATGTCTTTTTGCTATCAGCGAGCACCATTTTGGATCAGGCAGGGAGTACAAGACTCATTAGGGAGAGCAAGAGGGCCAGAGATACGGGCAGTGGTGTTGGGGAGTTGCGTGTGTGTCTGCACTGGTGAGCTTCTGCCTCTAGGAGGAGGTGACTGGGCTGCCTATGCTTGTGTCTTATGCCAGTACTGTATGTAGGTGCTGTTGAAGGCAGCACTGTCTCTTTGGAAGTATGTGTCACCAATCATGTAAGCGTCCTGTGTGTACCTCTGGGACCTGAGCCCAGTTTTGCCACTGGTTGACCCCTCAAAGGGGAAAGTGGCAGCTGCATCCCTCATTCTGGCTCCCTGGGCACCAGGCTGGGCTCCAGCACCTGAGCAGGAGGGTCCTGGGCTGGAGCTGCTGGAGAATGTAACCACTCCTAACATCACATAGCAGAAATTGCTCTGTTTAGACTTGGCAGTCTTTTGCGGCTCCTACTCTTAGGTTCCTGAATTTTCCCATACAGAGGAAATCTGGGGAGTGGTAGGTTCCCTGGGCAATTAGCTATCAAAATGTCACACAGATCGATGCTTGGGAAACTGCTTTTGTTTGGATTCTGAAAAAAAAAAAAAAAAAAAAGGTGTTAATTTTCAGTTTGATGTTCTTTTGTGTAAAGGAAATTTTTCTTCCTACACAAGAAGGTGTTCTTGCATGTTCTTGGCTCTTTTCCTATGTAATGCTAATCTTTGAAAAATAATAGCACTTGTACAAAGAAGGCTCACCTGAAACTTCTCTTTATTTGACTTGAAATGGATTCAGATAAGTTATCATAGGGATTGAGTTTTATGTATTTCTTATAATGTGAGAAATTGAAATAAACAAGGAAAAATGACTAAATTATTACTGTTTATCGAAGTAAGAAGAAAAGCTTCATGTAGGCTTTTTTCTCCTTTTCACACTCTCAGCATTAAAATTGTAGAATCACAGAACAGTTTGGGTTGGAAGATCATCAAGTTCCAACCCCCCTGCCATGGGCCAGGAGATCTCCCACTAGACCAGGTTGCTCAAAGACCCATCCAGCCTGGTCTTGAATGTCATTCATCATAATTTATTTCTTGAATTTTTCTAGTTAAAATGAACTTATTAAATTTGGGTTTGAATAAGATGAAATTCAAGTTCATTCAAAAAGGAAAATACGCCTTTCATTGATATATTTTCCTCAAAATTACAGATTCTGACGATGATTCACACATTCAGGCATCCTGAATATTGTCATTTTGGGAAGGTAACACTACACTATGAAAAATTAATGTGTAGATTTTTTAGCTTGGTTCAGCACAGATCCTCTCTACCTCCTCATGATATGCTGCCTCCTTTATATCAGTAATAATAGTAGGAAAAAATTGAAAGGGAAGCACAGTTTTTGTAGGTTTGTAGTTACAATGAAGAGAGGGAGTCAGGACAAAAATTATAATTTTCAGATATTAAACAGGTGACAGACATTAATTACCTCAGAGTAAAAAGTAGACATCAGCTGAAAATGCTAAAAAGGTATGAAAGACCCATAGAGTAAAAAATTACACAAGTATTTAGGTTTTAGTACAAAAGAAGCAAAGCCCAAAGACAGAAGATGAAGACTAACAGCTGAAGACCAGGAATTCTTTTGAAGAATAACTGTTATATTCTGAGCCTTAAAACAGGTTCTTAGCTCTATAGTTTATACTACTACCAAAAGCATCTCCATGTAAATTATTGAACTAGGTAAGACCTATCAACTTCTTGTCTAGGACAAAATTCCAGTTGGACTCTGTGTGTGTATATTTGTCTATATGTGAGAGGGAGAAAGAGTTTAAATTAAGTGTAAAGGCAAAATGTAAAATGTTAATACAATAGCACATTGAAAGAAAAGCTGTACATTAGAGTGTAATGGAAGCAAAATTTTAAAATACTTCTTAAAAAGAGGAAGAATTTGAGCTAATTGTGGTTCTGGCAGATTCTTTACCAAACTTGTTTATATCTGGAGCTGAAATCATAGAATAATCAAGTTGTTTAGGTTAAAAAAGACCTTTAAGATCGTTAAGTCCAACTGTTCACCTGTCACTGACAAGTTCACTATTAAACCATGTCAATAAGCACCACTACTACGCATCTTTAAAATACTTCCAGGGATGGTGACCCAACAAACTTCCCTGGGCAGCCTGTTCCAATGTCTGATGACCCTTTCAGTCAATAAATTATTCCTAGTAGCCAATCTAAACCTCCCCTGCTGCAACTTGAGGCCATTTCCTCTTGTCCTATCTCTTGTTCCTTGGAAGAAGAGACTGATCTCCACCTCACTGCAACCTCCTTTCAGAAAGTTGCAGAGAGGGATAAGGTCTCCCCTTAACCTCCTTTTCTGCAGCCTGAACAGCCTAGTTCCATCAGCTGCTCCCCACAAGACTTGTGCTCTAAAGACCTTACCAGCTTTTTTTGACCTTATGTGGATGTGCTCCAGGACCTTTCTTGTGGTGAGGGGCCCAAAACTGAACACAGTATTCAAGTTGAGTCTTCATCAATGCAAAATACAGAGGTATGACCAGTCCCCTAGCCCTGTTTGTCACACTACTTCTGATACAGGCCAAGATGCTGTTGGCCACCTTGGCCAGTCAGACACACTGCTGGCTCATATTCAACAAGTTCCCAGGTCTGTTTCTGCAGGGCAGCTTTCCAGCCATTCTTCCCCAAGCTTGTGCTGCTGTAGGGGGTTGGTGGGACCCAAGTGCAGGACCCGGCACTTGGCCTTGTTGAAACTTGTACCATCGGTCTTGGACATTGATCCAGTCTTTTCAGAACCCTCTGTAGAGCCTTCTTACCCTCAAGCAGATCAACACTCCCACGCAACTGGGTGTCATCTGCAGACTAATGGAACATGTCCTTATCTGGATCATTGATAAATAAGTTAAACAGAACTGGTCCCAATACTGAGTCTTAGGGAACACAACTTGGGCTGGTTGCAAAATGGATTTCACTCCATTCACTACCACCCTTTGGGCTCAGCCATGGAGCCAGTTTTTTGCCAAGCGAAGACTGTGCTCAACCAAGCCATGGACAGCCAGTTTCCCCAGGAGAATGCTGTGGGAAATGGTGTCAAAGTCTTTACTGGAGTCTAGGTAAACAACGTCCACAGCTTTTCCATTATCCACCAAGAGGGTCATCTAGTCATAGAAGAAGGAGATCGAGTTAGTCAAACAGAACCTGCCTTTCATAAACCCATGCTGACTGAGCATGATTGGCCTGGTTATCCTGTATGTGCTACATGATAGTGCTCAAGGTAATCTGCTCCATAACCCTCCCTAGCACCAAGGTCAGACTGGCAAGACTGTAGTTCCCTAGATCCTCCTCCTGGTTCTTCTAGTGGATGGGTGTCACATTTGCTAACTTCTAGTCAACCGGGACCTCCCGGACTAGACAGGACTGCTGATAAAGGATGAAAAATGGCTTGGTGAGTACTTCTGTCAGCTCCCCCAGTACCCTTGGGTATACCTAATAGACTTGTGCATATCTAAGTGGTGTAGGAGATCACTCATTTTCCCTTGAATTATGGGGTCTTCATAGTGCTCTGCATTCCTGTCTTCCAGCGCTGGGAGCTGTGTACCTGGAGAACAACTGCTCTTTCTATTAAAGACTAAGGCATAGAAGGCATTAAGTACCTCAACCTTTTACTTATCCTTTGTCATTATGTTTTCGCCCATATCCAGAAAAAGAAGGAGATTGTCCTTAGCCATCCTTTTGTTGCTAATGTATTTATAGAAACACTTTTTATTGTCTTTTATTGTCAGTAGCCAGATTAAGTTCTAGTTGGGTTTTGGCCCTTCTCCCTGCAAATCACATTACAGTTTCTGCAAGCCACCTGTCTTACCACATGAATTCATTTCAACGTTTAACTGCAAAGATTATTGCCATTCTTCTAAATAAGTAACATGTTTTTATTGATTGTAATCTAGATCTTTCTGAGGTCAGCTTGTATTTATTGAAGACTGTACTTAAAAAGCTCTGGCAACCTAAAGGTCGGAAGAACAAATAAATTCATAGATTCTGTTTTTAGTGACATGAAAAAGACTTCATGTACAATTGCAAGACCAACGAACACTGTGTGCAACAATAAGAAATTACATAGCATTATTATCATTGAACTATTCTAAAACAGTAATTTTCATTATTTTTTTGACGAGTTAGCATAAAATCAATAGAAAATAAATAGAAAATAGACTAGGAGAGTTTTCAATGAAAAATGCTGAGGTGCAGTATGCATATATTATGATACTTCCAGGAATATTTTATGCACATTTAAATATATCAGACATGCATAGAGTGTCATATTCATACTTAAAGTTCAATCAGAGGAGACAAATTCTATGTATATGTTGTATTTCTTTAGCAAAATTATAGAATGACGGTTTTTAAAAAAATTATTGCACTGAGTTATTTGTAATCACCATATGCTGGTTTAACTGTGTGACTTGAAGTTTTATTATTGAAGTAGAGGAGTATTTCTTATCTGTCTCAAACTGATGTGAAAAATGTTAAGAGAATAGTAAGGTTCCAAAGTTAAGAACACCAGAAAAAGATATTTAAATAATTAAATTACTTTGAATGTAAAGTATGTTGCATTGTTCATACTAATCTTCATATGAACAGAATGATAAAATTGAGTCCACAGTCTCTGAAGATCACCAGCAGAGTTAGTTGTGAGATTTACTAGTCTTCTAGTTTTATGTTTTAACCACAAGTGACACTGCACTGGAAGAGTAAGACTGATAAATATTACATAGGTATACCATTTAAGTTGTGTCAATATGCTGACATAGAAAAACGTCAAATTAAGAATGCATGTGTTTTTAAGAGAACAGCTGAAAGTATGATCAGGAAAAAAAAAAAAAAAAGCTTTTTTACAGAATTTTTAGAAGCAACATAATTGTGTTAATTTCTGAAATAGCATAGCTCAGGAAAATCCAAGGGCAGATTCAAATGCCAGTTTTCTACTGACTGATGTAGTTTTCTGCTGGCCCCATCTGGAGTACTGTGTCCAGTTCTGGGCTCCCCAGTTCAAGAATTCAAGAAAGACGGGGAACTAGGGTGCAGCAGAGGACTACAAAGCTGATCAGAGGCCTAGAGCATCTCTTTTATGAGGAAAGGCTGAGGGACTTGGGTCTTTTTAGTCTGGAGAAGACTGAGGAGAGATCTGACCAACACCTATAAATACTTAAAGGGTGGATGTCAGAAGGAAGGGGTCAGTATTTTTTCAGTGGTGCCCAGTGAGATGACAGGAGGAAATGAGCACAAACCTGTGCATAAGAAGTTCCATCTAAAAATGCGGAGGTACTTCTTCATTTTGAGTGTTACAGAGCACTAGAACAGGCTGCCCAGATAGGTGCCTGCTTTGACAGGGAGGATAGACTAGACGATCTCCAGAGGTCTCTTCCAACCTCATATTATTCTGTGATTCTGTGATCATTCTGTGATTCTGTGATCCTCTATTTTTACTTGTTAGGCTACTCATTCAACACTTGTTTAAATGAAGACTAACATCCTATAAAAACAGTTGATGTGACCTCTAGAAAGATCTGTCCAGATAACTTTTAGAACTAATATTTTAAAATAATTCAAATAACTTGAAAATAATTTGTATTTAGGAAAAAATATATATAATCACAAAAAAAAAAAAATCAGAGAAAATGTCATTTTTCACTTTAAAAAATTGTTAATATGATTAACAGTTGCATCAGAAACATGGGCTTTTAACACAAAATCTTCATCCCAGGAAATTATGGGCATAACCAGTTTCATTTGTTATACAATATTTAACTATATTTCAAAGTTACATGTTACAGAATCATTTATAGACTTACAATAGCACAATGAGACTATTTATCTCAATCTGTTTAAATTTTGACATGACTTGAAAGCACATTAATCACTTAACATTTTGTATACTATCTGTGTGATACACTAGGAGAAATTGTTCAATATAAGAGGAATGGGATCCTTAATAGGATCTTCAAAGGCATCATCATGTGCTCTCTAGCAATAGATTATTTGTGCTTTACTATGCATTTCTCACATCCTTGCTGTGGTGGGCTGATCCTGGTTGGATGCCAGGTGCGCACCAAAGTTACTCTGTCAATCCACCTCCTCAGCTGGACAGGGTGAAAGAAAAAATTACAAAAGGCTCATGGATCGAGGTAAGGACAGGGAGATCACTCAGCAAGTACCATCACAGGTAAAAGAGACTCAGCTTGGTGAAAATAAATTTAATTTATCAAATTAAATAGAACCAGAGTAGGGTGATGAGAAATAAAAAAAATATATCTTAAAACACCTTCCCATCACCCTTCCCTTCTTCCCAGACTCAACTTTACTCCTAATTTTCTCTATCTCCTCCCCCTGAGTGGATCAGGGTGACTGGGAATGGAGGCTGTGGTCAGTTTACCACACGTTGTCTTTGCTGTTCCTTCCACTCCTTCCTCTGCAAAGGGAGGACTCCTCACACTCTTCCTCTGCTCCAGTGTGAGGTTCTTCCCACAGGAAACAGTTCTCCACTACCTTCTCCAACATGATTCTTTCCATGGGGTACAGTCCTTCAGGAGCAGACTGCTCCCGTCCCCTGTGGGATCACAAGTCCTGCCAGCAAATCTGCTCCAGTGTAGGCTTCTCACTCCATGGGTGAACTGGTCCTGCCATGGGCTTGCTCCAGTACCGGCTCTCCACAGGGTCCCAGTGTCCTTTGGCCATACAACTACTCTGGTATGGGGTACTCTGAGGACTGCAGGTGGTTATCTGCTCTATCTTTAACTTCCACGGGCTGCAGAGGGATAATTTGCCTTAACATGGTCTTCATCACAGGTTGCAGGGGAATCTCTGCTCTGGCACCTGGAGCACTGGTAATGAAGGTCCTTCTTCACTGACCTTGGCTTCTAAATAGTTGTTTCTCTCAGTCCTCTCTCCTGGTTGCTGTGCAGCAGGTTTTTTTCCCCCTTCTTTATATATTACAACAGAGGCACTACCAACATTGCTGATGGGCTTGGCCTTGACCAGCAGAGGGTCTGCCTTGGAGCTGGGTGCCATTGGCTCTATCAGACATAGGAAAAGCTTCTAGCAGCTTCTTACAGATGCCAGGCCCTGTAGACCCTTGCTACCAAAACTTGACATGTAAACCCAAAACACCCAAAATTTAAATGTTCTAGGATGAGAGCTCTAACTTCCTAGAGAAGTTTACAGCTGTAAACATATCTGAAGAAAGAAGCTGAAAAGGAAATCAGACCATAGGGTTATTTTTTTTTTTCCAGATTTCAGTTCACACTTCTGTGTGACAGTGTCCTAAATTCAAATACATTGATTTCTATGGGGAAGCTTGTTAAATCTCTATAACAATGTGTCTGTTTCAAACATAGGAATAATACAAACATTTGTAGTACTCATCAGTCTTTTTGAAGATTTCATCAGTATTTCAGAAGATGTTTGTATTACCTGTGTCTCCATATTTTACTGCCAGATTGATGTACTTTTCTACTCTAGATCAGTTAGAAGACTGACTGGTTCCCAAAGCAGCTCCTAAAATATGACAACAACAAAATCTTTGAACTCTGACCCAGGGGTCTGACACTGACCTTATTCTTTTACACAATTTGCTATTTACTTTTTATATTTATGTCATTCATGCTTTTAAAGTATCTGTCCTTAAAGCATGAACATGACTTTATGAAAATAAACATTACTCTTAAGCCTCTTGTGTCTTCATAGACTTCTGACACCTCCAGACAATTTTCCTAATTGCTTCCTATGGAAAGTTCTATTGTGGTCCTGCAATGTCATTGTTGATTCAAAGAAAATAGCTTCTATGACCTTCTCCTTGTTCAAAGAAGTAGAGCAGACTTAATTTGAAAAGCTTGCTTATCTCTGCTCATACTCACTTGAAATAGTATCAAAACTCCAGGACAGAGTAAGAATTTCATTTAGATTACTTCAATCCATTAATTTTCAATTTCTCATCATTTTATTGGGACAATTTCTGGTAAATTAGTGTGAAAGTGGTCTTTTTTTTTTTTTTTTTCCTTTTTCCTCTCTTCTGAGGATTTCTAAGAACAAGCCTTGGCCCTTTGATGGCTATCTTTTTGAAGCAGTTGATAAAAAATGCTTTTGGTGATTGGGAATCCTAGGGAATTTCTTGCTCGGAGGGAGAAGTAAAAGCTCCTCTGAATTTTTAGAACTTGTTTACTTTGAAGTTAAAGGCCTCTGTAAAAACTTACTGAAAGGCTTTCACTATCTTAAGAATGGCCTACACAACAAGCTAGGCAGCTACAAAGACATTTGACTCTTAGAAAGCTATTAAAGAAAGCTGATTGGAAAGTTAAAGTTGGACTGAGAATTAATTACTGCAAAGTCAATTGTGATCAGCTGTCTATAAGCCACAAATGACTTAATTCTGTGTTTTATCTGCAACAGGGTGCATGATTTAACACCCCATGCTTCTCTCATTTATAAACTATGGCACACCTTTGTAAAATACAGCTTGAACTTTTGTAATACTTTCCTGATCAGGCTTTCCTTTAGATCTTCAGAAAAGTCTCAGGGGCTGCAAGAACAGTATGCTCATCCTTAACCTTATGACACAGAGGTGCTGGAGGTATTTTAAGTGCCCAGACTATAACACAGGTTGTGCTTTTATAAAGCTGTTCGGATTATTAGGGAGTTGAACCCTGGTAAAAGCAGATCTGCAGTACACACCAGAAAAAGATAAAACAGCAAGACAAAAGTACAGATATTTTAAAATTTTGGGAGTGGGGAGAAATATTTTGTGATGTTGTGAAATACTTCAGAAATTCTTAAGCTCTAATCATCATAGCACATAGTCTGACAGCTCCCTGCTCCAGTACTGCTTCATGACAAACAGAGATAAGTACAAAAACCATACACCTATTTACTATGTATTAAACCTACTTATTTGAGATGCTCACCTGCCAGTGTAAAATGTGCAAGAGGGCAGAACAGAAAGGACTTTTGAGCAGGAAAATCTTATGCTTATTTTTCCGTCGGGGGATTCTGTAGTCTTTTTTCTTTCCTTCTTCTAACAGAGCAACAGTATTCTGTACTACAAGGTTCCAGAAAATTTATTTAAATAATACAAAATCAAGGGCAAGAACAGAGACAAGTGTGAATTTCTCTCATATAATGAGATTATAACAAAAGCAGGTCTACAAGTTTATTTTCAGTTTTGCATTTTCAAGATTGTTATGATTTCAGCACCTTGAACTGGGAAAAGCATTTCATAAAAAAAAAACACAAAAAAAAGGCCTGTTTTATGCCTTGAGGTAAATGAAAGGCAAAATGGATTATGTAACTTTATGAAAGGAGAAATATAATCAATGAAAAGTTCCACTGATTAAAAATGGGTTTGCACTCATTCTTTATATAGCATAACTAGTACACGACATACCGAAGTGCCTGTATATATCTTTATAAAGTAAACCAAGAGATAATAAGAGAAATATTGCAAGAGGGATGAAGAAGAGGTATGGTGAGAAAGGGAAGGTTTTTGGGAAAAGAAATTCTACCTTTATGTTGAAAAAAGTCATTAAAATACATTTTCACACCTCCAGTGTCAGTGACCTGAAAAAAGATAACTGAAAATGAGAGAGAAATCAGCAATTTTAATAGACACCTGCTGACAAGGTTTGATCTCCCAGAATAAATTAAATATCTAACATTTTTAACACCAAAACCTTTCAGACATCCAAGAAACAGATTCTGACTCACTATCTCCTCGGTAACAGCTTAAATAATTTCTAATCCGTTTGCTTAAAGTATAAATCCTAGCAGACCAGAAGTATAGACCTAAATAAACAATTTATTTCTATTTGCAAACTTGAAGGTCAAGGAAAGGTGTGTATATATATATATATATATATATATATAAATAAATTATTTTTTTTTCTGTATCCTGTAATTTGATAACAGTGTATCAGTAAGGTAAAAATGGAAAAGTGGAAATTTTAAAAAATCCAAAGGAGAGGCAAATCTATCCTCTTACAGTGAGTCCGAAGTCTGCCCAGATTCGTTCAAGAAATTCATATCCTTAAAGAAACAGCTCTCTGAAGCGGAAACCATCTCATTTTAGTTATCAGAAAAACAAAATCAAAGTCATATCCTTGCTCTGAACCATCAGAAAGTTATTTTTGGGGTATCTCAATATTTTCACAAGTCTTTTACTAGGTAGTTATTTAGATAATGATTTATATTTTTATCTAGATTTTCATGGCTGCCCATTGTAAAATATGGCAATCTCCCCAAAAATATTGTGACAATAAATTTCCAACAAAGACATATATATATATTCACTTAAATAAAAACTGAAGTAAAAAGAAATCTTTTCAAATAACAAAACTTACATATAAAGGCAGTCAGAAAAAGACCACCATCAGCGGCAAATTTAAAC